>JAODGC010000012.1:1261214-1294668 GCA_027574925.1 Ecitoglossa quadriceps | reverse complement strand
ATAAAAATCTATGTTGGCTGTAAAACATTTGCACTAATCAACATTAATTGAACTTGTCAAATTAGTCCTGTTATGTTTAGAAGTCGCCAGAAAAAATTCTAGTAATTTGCCCACATTATCAATTCGTTGTTTCATTCCTTTCGGTAACAAGTGTTGTGTACTTTAAAATTTTGGGTTTTTCTGGCGAGAAGTAATAATGTTTCCCCAGCCTGGCGGTGGTTGGCCAATGGGCGGCGCTATAATGGGCATGCCCGGTGGCGGACCGCCAAATGGTCTGCCACCGGGGAGCATGCCGGCGGTTGGAATGCCGGGGCCGATGGGAATGCCACCCGGTATGCCTCCGGGAGGAATGTGTATGCCTGGCATGGGTATGATGCCACCTCCACCTAGTCAGCCACAAATGCAGGCAAGCAATTGCCAGTGCCATCCAGCATGGTCACAAAGACAGCAAGCATCACCAGGTCAGTGGCAATCTGGGCAGATGATGCCAATGGTGCAACCATCTATTCCTTCAATGCAGCCATTTAACTACACTGGCCCACCACAACACTCTGGAATGTGTGGAAACTGTGGTGGCACTCAAGGTGGCTTCTACATGCAACAAGGGTCTCCCCAAGGCGGTATGATGCAGGGAGGAATGCCTCCTGGTGGCGGACAAGCCATGTTCATGATGGGTAAAAAGATGGTGAGCAAAAAATACATTTATCCAAACATGGATTACTTGTTGACGAAATTAATCGGTTTTTGAGGCTAGGTTCGTCAAGAAAAAAATAAACGCAAAAACTTACTTCTTGAGGAAGGATGAGAAGGCCTTCACAAATTTGGCTTGATCGACGTCTTTTAATGTAACTGACGGCATTTTGTCTGTAAAATAAAAACAATTAACAACAAACCATTGATTCACGCTAACAGCATGCGAGGACGCATCAAATGCATGCTACTTGGGGGTTATCCGATTCACTAACAATTTTACATAAATCGAATTATTCTCGCTCACAAATATTATAACATTTCATTTATACTCTATTTCACATGTTTATCGTTTTATTTTACTTATAAAAATACTTTAAATCTGTTTTTATTTGATGAAATATTCCAGTAAACATTGCACGTACCTGTCAACTCGACTGCGGATAGAACGGAAAAGGAGTGCTCGCCATTATCTAGCCGCAATGTCAATGTGAGGTCGCCACTCGCAGCCCGCCAGATTCAAAATGTATTTGTACTTAAGTGATACAAACAGTGACAAAACGAAAACCTAACTGGAGTGACGATATTGTTATAACCAATTGGACCTCTAATAAAACATTGTTGTATACTCTTACAAAAACAAATTTGTATCTAGCAAATAATTATTTATTGATCGTTCATATATCAAAAATTGAAATCGAAGTATCAGAAGACAAGGATGTAGGATTGAAACCTTTAACTAATATTATAAATTAGTGAAAACAATGAGTTTATTCGTTAACTCATTCATCAACATCTTTTGTGTCTTCGCCAACTGTTTTTTCTAATCGCTTGGATTACTTTCCTGGTTTCGTTCGTTTCCTTCGCTTTCCAAGAAGTTTCTCCTCTTCCTCATTGACATCAAGACCCTCAAGAATCCATTTCTTCTTCATATTGATCATCTTTTTCTCATAAAAGTCTTTTTCGTCTAGTTTTATATGGGCCTCACCCTTTGAGACTGAAATTTGTGTGAAAATCTTCCCAACTTCCTCATCTACAAACAAAAAAATTGACAGCTAAAACAATGTCAACGATAAATAGTTTGGCACTTACCATTTACCCTAAATTCCGTTAATTTCGTGTGGATGCAAGATTCAATTGCTTGTAACTGCGCAATATCGAATGGACTGATCAAAGTAATTGCTTTACCACCGCGTCCAGCACGAGCAGTTCGACCTACTCTGTGAATATATTCCTTGGAAACTTTAGGCACTAAATGGTTAACAACAAGTTGCACTGTTGGAATATCCAAACCTCTACTTGCAACATCAGTAGCAATCAATATCTTAACAGTATTTGATTTAAATTTAGCTAGTGCAGCAAGTCTTTGAGATTGTGGAATCATTGCATGTAATGCAACATTTTCAAACCCAACATCATTTAACATCATAGATAATATTTGACACTTTTTACAACTTCCTGTGAAGATCATAACATTTCCAACTGCGTTGGTTTGGCGGTACATTCGTAACACTTCCACTAGATAAGCATCTCTCACATCTTTGGGACATAATACATAATTTTGATCTAGTTGTTCCACAGTTGCTACTTCAGCAGGTGCTTCATACAAAAAGACTTCCTTTCCAATTGCTGATTTCAACTTTTCTAGTGTGTCTGTAATAGTCGCAGAAAAGAAGAGGTTCTGACGTGTTTTAGGCAATTCTTTAAATATTGACCTGATTTGGTCATCAAAGTGACCACCAAGAAGTCTATCAGCTTCATCCAGAACTAAAATAAAAAAATCCAGCATTTAAAATATGATATTTAAGTCAACCACATTAAAAAACATACCTAGAAATTGCAATTTACTCAAAGTGAAAGTATTGCAACTGTTTAGATGATCTACCAATCTTCCTGGTGTTGCAACAACAACATGGGGCAATGTAGCCAGTTCTTGTCCCTGTTTCATCATATCCATTCCACCTACAATCACAGTGTGCCTCAAGTTCATTGGCTTGCCAATTACAGCAAATTGATCAGCAATTTGGTAGGCTAACTCCCTAGTTGGAGTAAGAACAAGAGCATAGATTCCATATGGATCTTCACATAATTTCTGCAGGATTGGTAGTGCAAAGGCTAGGGTTTTACCACTGCCTGTCTTAGCTGCTCCAATTATATCTTTGCCAGCTAAGATTTGAGGGATGCAGTTTGTTTGAATTGGGGTAGGTTTATTAACACCTAAAAAGGAGACACAGGATAAACATTGAACGAATCCGAGAATATTTTTAAGCTTAAGAGGTTATTTCATAAATGAATAAAGTTACATTGCATAACTAGATTAGATCATGCTTACCAATCGAACAGCACTGCCTTATAATCCAGGAATTTAATTTCAGTTGATTGAAAGTTATGTCACTCATTTTTTATACTTTATATTAACAATAAAAATACATTCCTAGGCAACGCGTTTCGGGGGTTTTGTATCGGCATATTTTCTTGGCACGGAATGCGCATGCGCTTTACTTTGCGTCAACTTATTCCCCTACTAGCACGCGGCGTGTATTTTTCTTGTCTTTTATTTGTGGTTATCTCAAGAAATGTTATTATTATAAACAACAGATAAACATTCCATTGTAGGAGTTCAATGTGTGTGCATTAAATCCATGAATGTGTTTTCGTGGAGTTAAACCACTAGAAAATGGAGAAAGATGAAGCATTTCTGCACGGATACTTTGTTTTGGTATCACAGCTGTGTTTTGATAAAGCCAAGGAACATGTGGTAATTATTGTTAATATTTTTATTATTATTCATTATTAACATCTCCTTTGCGTAGGAAAAGGAGAAGGAACAGTTGGCAGTCTATGATACTGTAGCTTGGGCTTCACTTCTTCACCAGTTGCTTCAAATATCTTTAGCAGAGAAGAGTTACATGGAAATTGGGTTTCTACAGAATAAAAATAAAGGATTTCTTAGAAAAGATGTAAGTATTTCTAATATATTATGTGTTTTGTTGATCTTGGTTATGAAGTGCCTGACATTCATTGCATTGAGATGAGTTTACTTTGTCAATAAATATTTTTTTATATATTAAAAATGTTTACATCACATTACCTCCTTCAGTAAGCAAGATCATTGAAACTTAATTTAACAATAAGTTGGCCTTTATTGAGTATTTCTCTTTTGTTTCATTATTTCTACTCTAATTGCATACATAGTGTTTAATAATTTACACTACTTGCTGAAATTTCACTGCATTCATTTTTACAAATGTATATTATTTGAATATACATTATACATATGAAAGGATGTATAATGTATATTTGCATGTTACAACTTAATTCTACCGGCGGGAGAGAACGGCCTCATTTACCGCATTAATCTCGTAGAATACGGTTAATCCTTAATCTTCTCGCGACCTTGACTAATGTCTTGCTAATCTGCAACCGCACGTTAGTCAGTTCCTTCTAAAAGGCACGATGGACACGCATGTATATGCGTATATGGAGTATAGCAAGTAATGGGATAAACTAAAGAAATTAACTTAAAATTGGCACGTTTTAAAGAGAAGTAGTATTTTTATACAAAGACAAATAGAAATTTGGTTGAATGAGTTAGTTTTTGCAGCGAATAAGTTCTTAAGGTGTAATTACATATGAATTTTTGATGTTCCACTAAATGTTTTGTGATATCTGAGGACTGTGAGTAAAAGTGAGTGGGAAATAGTCATTGGGTGTTGGTGGAATGCTCGTCAGGTGTGGGCCTCTACGTTCGGCGCAGGTAAACCTGTTTCAATAGCAGGATAAAAAGTAGCGCAGATTTTGTTGCTTTTGCAGATATCCACGGTTTTGTAGATTGCTCTTTGTTTTCGAGATTTCTAGGAATATTCTACTACATCTACTATAGGTATATAAAACTAAGATGTCATTACCAGCCTTGTGTTCCACCAAACGAATTGACTCTGTTTTACTCACAGCGCCAGCGCTGTGTTAGAAAGTGACAACATGTTTAATGGAACATTAAGATTCTTCATTAAGGGAGTTAAAATATTAATTTAAGAGCTAATTACATTGAGTTCTATCAATTACGGTGTTGATTTGCATTGGGATATATGCAAGATATTAGAAGTTGTATGCATTCAGTGGTTTTATCAGTGTTTTATTGTATTACGCAGCATTGGTTATGAGGAGATAATTTGCATGAATTTGAAACCTGAAGGAGGCAACATGCTGAAAGCGCTTTTATAACATACCAATTTTCAATGTCAAAATAAACTCATCTCAATGCAATGAATATCGGACACTTCGTAATCAAGATCAGCTTAAACACTTAGATATTTGATATTATAAAAATATTTTTAAAAAGGTTCTTCAGTTTCTGAAACAGAAATGTTATGTTTTGATATATTAATGCAATAGGAGCAAGTATCTTTAATATTTCAATTGTAGAATTCTCTGCAAGCTGTTTATGATACAATCAACTTTGATTTAAGAAGAATTGAAGAGTTGTGTAAGAATAATGGATGTGATAAAAGAATACAAAGCCATTGCCAAAATATAGAAGAATTTCTTACCGCCAGGGCAAAGTTAATGCATTTGTATCCTTCAAATAAAGTAAACCATTAGATT
The DNA here is from genome assembly GCA_027574925.1 of Ecitoglossa quadriceps. NCBI lineage: Eukaryota > Metazoa > Arthropoda > Insecta > Coleoptera > Staphylinidae > Ecitoglossa > Ecitoglossa quadriceps. The sequence goes on along the minus strand of JAODGC010000012.1, from coordinate 1,289,373 downwards.
ATATACTATAAATACAAATTTCCTTGACTCTGCTGTTAGTTATGAACAAATATTTTCATGTAATTCAAGCAAACCAAAGTTCAATGAGTTCTTGCAAAACATTGAGCTGCTAACTCAAAGAAGTGTCCTTAAATTTGCCGACATTAGTCTAACACCAATGAAAGCTGCATTTAGCCTAGAGTGTGCCATTCTTGAGCAACTCTTTAGATCGTTGATGGAATTACAGCGACTACAATTTTTGCCATCTTTAGCTCATATTCATGGGGCACATACACGACTACAAGCTTGGGAATCTACAAAAATTAAGAACAGAGAAGTATTATACTCCAAATTGTTGGCATACATGACATTTTATGTTTTCATGGTTTTCAGGTGCGCAAATTGGGTTTTATCAAAACAGCTTACTTGCCTGCTTTGTTCCAATGGCATTTGAATTTTAAAGCTGCTGTTTTAAGTAAGTTTAGCTTATTTTTCCATGATACGTTGTCATCGCAAACTGCAGCAAATGAGATGAGACAGTTGTGTGCCAAGTTGCAGTATGATTATTTCTCTAAGTAAGTTTCTAACTTTTACAATAATAATAAGGTGAACTACCATCTTATAATGTCTCCAGGATGCAGCAATTCCAGAAAAGATATGACGCCGGAGCTGTTTTACTTCTTTCTGATACACAAGTTAGTTGCGATACTACGGCCTATGATAGTTTTCCAGTTATAGTTTCATGCCGGCAAGTACGTTTATCCACTTATTTTCACTACAATTACCCTATGTTTTAATTGTACTGCTTTAAAATACATAGCGACCCTTTTTACAAGTGGAAATAATACTCAAAATGATAATGGACTTTCCTGCAGAGACTACATCTTCAGATGTAATCTACAAGTACAGCTCCCAAGAAAAGATTACTTGCATTTATAGCGTAGTAGAACCAAATATTTATTTGATATGTTTATTTGATGGCAAGAAAACAGAAAAAGATGTCCACATCAGTAACTTCCTCAATGAAACCTGTCAAAATTTAAGATGTACTAAAGTCTTTGCATGTTTAAAAACGCTATCCAAGTGATCGTTCTGTAGTTGTTTTACACATTAGATACCTAATTTATACTTGCTCCAAATGTTATTCATTTGTTTTATTAAACTGACATCGTATAGTCGAGCAGGCGGTGCTTTTAATTAAATTTTGACGTTTACCAATATCTATGGTGGGTAGCGGCTTCTCCTGTTTTCGGGAATTTTAAGTGACAGGAATCTAAGAAAAAAAATGTTGCGATTGTGGAATGCAAATCGTGTTCGTTTTTTGCATACCAAATGGACACCGCTCTTGCAGAAAGTTTCAGAGCAGCCAAATCCTGAGCAGATTCAAAATTTGGATCCTCCAGGTACGATTTTGAATATAATTTGTAAAAACCAATGATTGACTATGGGATATTGCAGGAAATGAAGTGAAAACCACCCAAAAACTGCAAACAATTTCGGAGAAAAAAGATGTCATCCAAGAAGTTGTGCCGATGAAAATGGAAACTAAACTTCCATCTTCGGAAGAGCTACGACGCGCAGCATCATTTGATGAAGTCCCCGGTCCAGAAGTTTTAAAGAAAGTTGCAAGAGCTTGGAGTTACGTACCGCTAGTTGGAAATCATGTTACTGCACGTACATTACAATATGTTTTGAGTGCTGGAAAAATATTTGGTAAGTTAAGGCACTAACTTATCACAAATATAAACAAGTTGTTTTTATTTTTTAGGAAGCCAATTAAGTTGGGGGAACAATATAGCTTTTTTTCGTTATTTACTGAACGAATACGGACCAATTGTCCGCTTGCATGGTCCTTTTGGAGGAGATGTAGTCATTCTGAGTAGGCCTGAACATGCAACTGCTGTTTTCGAGAGTGACGGACCCTATCCAGTAAGATCCAGCTTGGATTGCATTGAGAAGTATCGTTTACAGCATCGGAAGTATAAGAATGCAGGACCATTTGTCATGTAGGTTCTCTAGAAATTTGGCTATGGTAGGACATCATAAATACCTCAATTTGTGTTTAGGCACGGTCCTGAATGGGAGGCAATGCGTAAAGGCATCGAACCTGCGTTAAAGCTCTCTGTCGAGAATCAATACCTTCGAATTGCGAACACCGCTGATGATTTTATAGAACGTTTGATTGCGATTCGTAATCAACAGATGGAAGTTCCCAAAACTTTTCTAACAGAGCTTCATAAGTGGAGCATTGAATGTTTGCTCTCCATTACATTTAACAAAAGTTTTGGCATGCTTGATGCGCGAGGATTGAGCGCAACTTCCGACAACGCAGTCCTCCTTAATGCTATCAATCAAGCGACTGTAGCGATTAAACGCTGTGAATTTGGTTTTCACATGTGGAAGCTGATAGATACACCAGCATGGAAGAAGTTGGTCTTACACTGTGACACTATTGATACTATTCTGGGTTCTAATTTGAGAAAATCTCAACAAGCATTAAGAGATAAGCAGGATAAAGGAATAGTGATTGAAGAGAAGGATATTTCACTCACTGATTACTTTCTATTGAAAGAATCGATGAATACTGATGACATTCTAACTCTTCTTCTAGATATGGCTTTGTTGGGAGTGAATATGACTGCTTACACTGCTGGATTCCTATTGTACCATCTTTCTAAAAATCAACGCGCCCAGTTTAAGCTTTTTAACGAGTTGAAGGAGTTGCCTGAGAATATAACAAGGGAGCATTTGAAACATATGCCTTATTTGAAGGCGTGCTTATATGAAAGTCTCAGGTTGAAGCCTCCAATGCCTATTTTAAATCGCGTATTGAATAAGGATGTAACTATTTATGGGTATAAAATACCAAAAGGTGCTTATAAACATAATCCAATTGCCCATATTCTTGTGACAACTAATCTTATGATTGTATTTTAGGTACATTTGTACTGATTGCCACTAACTTATCCAGTTTACGAGAGGAACACTTCGAAGATCCGTTGAAATTTAAACCAGAGCGCTGGTTTGGTTTAGATAATAGCCATAATGAAATTAGCAGTTATGCAACATTGCCTTTTGGACATGGACCAAAGAATTGTTTGGCCAAGGACTTGGCTGAGACACAGCTTTATTACTTGATTGCGAAGGTAAGTAGATGGTCTGCAAATATGGCAGAAGTTTCATTAATACTACAACTTTTTCAGCTTGTACGCAAGTTCCGCGTTGAGTATCATTACGGCGATATTGACAGCAACAATAAGTTGCTTTCGTCGCCCAGTCGTCCATTCAAGTTCCGTTTTGTCGAACGCAATTAATTTCTGCTTGTTACGAATTATAAAAATTTAATAAAAGCGATGAAATTACACTGAATATTATATTTCGCCTGAATAATCGGCTAATTGGTGTGTTCATTGTTACAAGTTACAAACATTTTTGATTTATCAAGCTAATTTGTTTTTTCATTGCGGCTGAACAAAAGTAAATGGTAGCAAAATTACGTAGATAAAAATAGATTCGCATTCCTTCATACGTTTGGAAGTCGATCCAATTTCACTTCCTTGGTAAACTATCAACTAGATCGTAATAAATATATTACTTAACTTACTTATATTACTACACTTTCTTACACAACTAACACTATAGATATTTACGTTTTGATATACATAAAAGGAAATGTAAATATCTCACTGGTCGCTTTGCTTCTTTGCCTCAATCAGTCGTCGTCTTATCCTGCTTTTCACCATGGGAAAAGCGAAGAAAAACTAGTCAATAACAGTCAGAATAAATTAGAATTAGCTGCGAATGCAAACTTGGGCTAAAGTTTGGCGCAACTATGGATTACACAAGCTACAAATAGCTAGATTATTTGAAAAATATGAGATCATGAATGAAAATCAAGCACATCATGTACCGTACATTAGCAACTCATATTTTGGTATGGGCGCAACAGTCTTTTTAGTTTTTTTTTAGTTTAATTAAATTCCGGTAATAAAACCGAAAACAGTAGTCACCAATGAAATGGTTTACTCTAATTTTGTAAAAAAATGTACAAATGTCTCGCGGAATTTACGTTGCATTAATTAATCGAGTTGAGCATATTTAAGGATATCTTTGTTGGTCCAGAAATCGCAATGTGAATAATTATGGGCGGGCATTACATCTTGTTCAACGACGAACACTTTGGTATGCCCTTGATGATTCGAAGATACCTTACCATGCCATACAAAGTGATAGAAAAGTTGTTGAATCGCAGAAAAATAACGACGCTGCTCTGGGGTTTTCGGTTCATATCTGCCTAAAATAGCATCAACATCTGAATCAGCGTCACTAAGATTCTGCTCTCCGCGAACTTGTGTCACTACGTAGAAGGTAGAATTTGGCATCTTGCTTGACATTGCAAATAAAGGACAAACGACACGAACATCTGACACAATTTGGCTGAGACCTTTGTAAGTTTTTGGATATAATGTTAACACTTTCTCAGCGATGGAGAGGTTACCCAAAAGTGAAGAACGCACATGATGGGATATTAAATCCTCATTCCAGTCGACATTTTTGTTGAGAAGTTTATTATTTGCAGCAGCGTGTGCGGTCGTACCAAGTACAAGTTTGACCGGAAGTCCTTTTTCGCTTTCCCAGACAGTGGCTGGATTTTCTTGCAAAATTTTACCGTCGAGAACGAGCCATTCATGCTTCATCTTTGGGTCTTCTTCCTTTGATGGCAAGTCAGCAGGAGTTGGTCTCCATGTATCTTCCACCGCTTTCATCAAATGTGCAGCATCAGTATTGCGAAGACATTTCACATCCTTGCAGCTCACTGCAGAAAGATAGCTTTGGTTTTCCTTTTCAGCATCAGCGAGAAGTTTAGTTGGGAAGATAGAACTACCGGAAGTTGCCCACGCTCTAGTGAAGAGTGTATTGGCTTTCCTAATAGTAGATAGGGCTGTTACAAGAGTTGCTCCTAGAAATCAAACAGAAAGTTATTTAACTTTCGTCATAAATTTATTATAAAAACACGTTTTACTTACCAGCGCGATGTCCAAATAACGTTACTTGTTTAGGATCTCCTCCAAAATGCTCAATATTCAACTGAATCCATCTTAAAGCTTCAATAATATCACTCAAACCATAATTTCCGCTTGTGTACGGATACACGTCTTTGCTAAGAATATCCAAAGCCATAAATCCCAATGCGCCCATCCGGAAATTCGGCCTTACAAACAACACGTCTCTGGATCTGGCATATCTCGCGGAAGGACGCATCTTTCCAGGAGAACCTCCATTGAGACTTTCTGTACCAATAAGAACAATCACAGGCAACGGAGATTCGTAACGCACGTATGGCGTCACTACGTCAATAGTAAGACAATCTTCAGTGCCAGTCAGCGTCCCATTGCTGTGAATCTGAAGGCACGTATCAGTTGCATTATGTGCATTAAACGTGCCATTCCAACAATAGTTAATGTTGTTTAAAGGCTGCGCTGGTTTGAATCTTAAATCGTCTAGAGGAGGGCGCGCATACGGAATCCCTCTGAAAGCAACAGCGCCGTCGTACAGAACACCTTCCACTATTCCGCAGCTGGTTACTGCGTCCACGTACATTCCATCGCGGATTGGTGCGTCGTAGACACGTTTTCCACTTGGGATGATAATAGCAAGAATGATAATGAAGATCAGGGTGAAAACTAGCAATGCGCTGATTGCAAGTCTGTATGCCTTGGCTTTTTGTTTCCATGTTGCTTCATCCTCGGCTTGCTTTTCCACATCATTATCTTCGGCCTTATCATCTAAGGCAATGCTCTTCATCTCGTCAGGTTTGACATCTGCGGATTTATCATTGTCGTCAAGAGTTTCCATGGAAGCAAGTCCAGCTTTTGTTTGGTTTTCCAAATTTTGCTCGGGTTCTTTCTTCAGCCAGGGAAGAACTGATGTGATTGGTAGGCAAAACTTGTTAATGCTTTCTTTGAAAGACTCTGAAGATTCCGGTGGTTTATCTTCTATAAAATATAAATATTTTGTTACAAAAGTATTTATTAGATCAAATGTGGTGCTTACCATCTTCAATCTTTGACTTTCTGAATGGATTAGGCAACTTCGTCTTCTGTTGAGCTTCTTGATTGTCTTGCTCTACTAATTCAGTACCTTCGGCAGTTTCATCCTCACCCTCCTTGCACTTTTCTTTTGATTTACTTCTTGTGAAAAACCCAGGTAACTGGATCCCACCAGTTGGAATTTTCTTAGGCTTTACCTCTTTGTCTCTCATGTCATCAATTTTGATCTTCCCTGTAGCTTCTGCCTCTTTTTCTTTGCTCCTATCCTTCACATGTTTATTTTCAACAGCGTCTTCAGCTTTGGTGATGTTGTCATGTGCCTTGTTTTCTTCATTCATCTTCTTTTCGCGTTCCTCCATCTCGATGTCTTTCTTATCATCGTTTGACGAAGTCATTGTCAGCGAATTACCTAAAAGCAAAATAACATAATCTTTAGTTTAGTACATAGAAGTCAATGGGAAACTGACATCGCGTATCTAATAAAAATACAATAAATGTAAGTTCCCTTATTGCTTGAAATAAAGAATCATTTATTGGAAGTTTCTTTTGACACGGTTTATGATGAGGGCATCATTTACATGAAAAAGCAAAGTGGGGCATTCACTTTATGCGTCGTTTATACATGACGGAGACGTTGATTTAATTCAATTACAACACAATATTCAACCCTAAAGTTCAAGCAGTCAGTATGAATGAAACGGAGGTGTTTTATTTGTTTTCTTTTTTGTCTCGCACTGTGTGACTAAAACTGTGCAAATGTGATACAAATTTAGTTGCATTCATCTCTGCATTTGGAAGATGATACATCCCATCAGTAAATTAATGCGTTTCGCTAGCAAAGATGCAGTGCACATCTGCCGCCCGTTGTTCAGGAAATTGGAGGGCAAAAAAACTCAATTAGGTTCTAAATTTACATCGCGTGGCGCGTTTCTTGCATACTTTTTCTTGTTCTCCCCATTAGTGTTAATGTTTTGTTTTCAGTCGCGAGTGCATCAGTAACGGTTTTGGAGGGCATTTTTTTCTATGCACCCTGACCGTGCGTACATACAATAGAACCGGCATAACAAAGCTTGGCGTGCAGTATCGATTTTTGTTTAAACGAAGGAAATAACCGTGCGGTTTTGTAAATTGATGGATTTACGTTGGAGAATGGTATATATTTTTATACGTACCTTGTAGAGATGCTCATGGGCTATTATTGGTGACCTTCAGTAAACGAAATCGACCCTAATGCACTCGATGCACGCGCGTTGCTTGTGGTTTGTCTGGCTCGGGCGACTGGTGAAGAACAAGCGCAGTTGAATGTTGAAGAATAACGCGTACCCCGCGTGGAACGCGCTTGCAACTAACGAATCAGGGAGCTCGAAATAGGACAAGGAGATTGCGCTCTACGGTCCAAACGCAACCCCAAAAAGTTTGAATGAAGCGGATGAAACGTTTTTTTGGGGGATATTTTGAGGTTTCATATGAAAATGTGCGTTAATATTATGCATATGAAACTATCAATTTAAATACTGTTAAATTTAAAAATACCTTAAATTCGACATTATTTCCGAGATTTATTTGAGTTGAAGTTGTTTAGTCAATTTTTCTTGTATGCAAGAAATTTTATTTTCACCCATTATCGAAGTCCAGGAACTTTGTGATTATTTTATTCACAGCACAGTGTTAAATACATTATTTAGTGTAAATATATAAATTTAGTATATATTATTATAAGTACAATTAAAAATAAATTCTTCAAGTCAATGATTTTCTAATCATCTTGCCATAATAACAGTCGAGATATAATTAGAAGAGTCAATTTTTATTTCCGCGCAACACGTACGTTTATTCAAATGACTATACTGACAGTTTGTTGGATAGAACCAGTGATAGGCTATAAATCACGGAGAAAGTTGAAGTGGTTGAAATCCAAATCAAAGATTTTATATTACATGATATCATTTCATGCTTTTCTGCATCGCCTCCACCTGCGTTTCGCAGTGTTCTGTTTAAAAGTGATGTGACAGCAGACGCACGCGCACCAACTTCATAGTATTTTTGCTCTTAACCTTTTAAAAGAGCATGTCGGCCAGATTGTTTGCCGTGCGATTCGAATTTTTAATTTAGCCACGAATGCGATTTGTATCCATTGTGCGTTGCGCTGAGAAGAATTTCCAGGGAGCGACATGGGGAAAGTTAAGAAGGGGCGCAAACCTAGCAAAGGGGAAGACAGGTAAGCACTGTACAACGTGTGTAGATAACCGCTGATTACATGATTAATGGTAAAATTTCGCAACCTTTGCCACTTGCAGTGAATCTGACCAAGAGATAACTACGCAGGAGGTGGCCGAGAAAGTCGGCAAGAAGAAAATTAAGCCAGAAACAGTGTAGGTTAATTTCATCTTTAAAAATTTATAAATTTAAATTAAAAACAGCTGTTTTGTTGACTTAACAGATTGTTTACTTCTAGTACTAAAATTGCTAGTGATTCTGAAGGGGAAGTTGTTGAGAAGGTACCTAAATCCAAGAAAAAAGATGCTAAAAAAAAGCCAACTAAAGCAGATTTCAATGATGAGGATGCAGAAGATATTCGAGTTAGTAGAGTGGCAAAGTCATTTGCACTGCTTGAAGTTGACAGTGAACCTGATTCAGCTCCATCAGATAATAATGAACAAAGTGAAAGTGAGCAGGAAGTTAAAGTAGCTAAAAAAGACACTAAAAGGAAAAATAGTGATGATAAGACTAAGGATCAGGGCAAGAAAGGAAAGAAGGGCAGAAGGAAAAAGGATGATAGTGATGAAGACATAGATAAAGTTTTAGCTGAATTAGAAATGGAGTATTCAGGTAAAGATTATGTTAGCATTTATCATTATAAAAGTGTGGCCTTTTATGCTTTATTTTAGGTGTTAAAGTTGAACCAGTTGCAACAGTAGATGATATGAAAGATTCAGAAAAGAAAGGCAAGAAGAAGAAATTGAAAGATGATGCTAGAGAAGATAAAGTAGAAATTCAAGAAAATGCAGATGGTGGTGATGAACTTGAAGATGAATCTTCCAGTACAATAAAAACGGCCGCACAAAAGAAGAAGGAAAAGAAACAACGTGAGAAATTAAAAAAGGCCCAGGCTAAGAAAGAAGAGAGCAGTAAACCTCAGAAGGAAACTTCAGCTGATCCAGTTCAAGAAGTTGATTTACCAAGTAAAGTAGAAACTGCAGAGACATCACAAGACAAGCTTGGTGATGGAGATGCAGTGGAAGGTGAAAAGGATACTAAAAAGAAGAAGAAAAAGAAAGGAAAGGAAGAAGAGAAAGAAGTGAAAGAACCTAAAAAAGGTCCTGGCAAGAAAACTATTGCTGCTATGCAGGAGGCGCTCAAGAAATTGAAGGAAGACGAGGAACGATTGAAACGCGAGGAAGAAGAACGTATTAGAAAAGAAGAAGAAGCTGAGGTTGCTAGATTAGAACAATTGCGTTTAGAACAGGAACGCAAGGATAAAAAGAAGAAGAAAGAGAAAGATCGAAAAGAACGTTTGAAAGCAGAAGGTAAACTTCTGACAGCGAAACAGAAGGCTGATAGAGCGAGAGCTCAAGCTTTAATTGAAGCAAGAAAAGCCCAAGGACTGGATTTACCAGATGTGGGTGAAAGGAAACCAAGATTGGGAACTAGAATAAAGCCTAATAAATTGAAACAACAAGCTAGTATTGACAAAGGTGGCATTATTTATTAGTAATACTATTGTAATCATTAACCATGCGGTTTTCTGTTTTAGAAGAAAGTAAAGATACCAGCGAATCTAAACCAGATGATAAACAAGATGCACTACCTGAAGTTATCGGTGAACCTGTCGAGAAATCCCCGGAAGATGAGATTAAGGATTCTTGGGATGCTGAGAGTTCTGGAGAAGATGAATCCGAGGAAGTTTCTTCGGAAGCTACTAAACCTGAACCAGAAAAGACCACCAAAGCTGAGAAACCTGCCAAACAAGAAGTAGACGAATTCAGTGACGACAGTGAAGAAGATGAGGAAGAGGATGATGATGATGAAGATGACTCTGAAGAAGAATCCGATGAGTCTGAAGACGACAATGACAACCGCACGGACGTTGAAAAGCGTCGAGATAAGGCCAAGGAACGCATCGAAAAGCGGAAAATCGAAGCTGAGAAGAATCGCACTGTTGACAACCTACGTGCAGCCATTGTCTGTGTTTTAGGTCACGTCGATACCGGTAAAACAAAAATCCTAGATAAGCTTCGGCGCACCAACGTTCAGGACGGGGAAGCTGGTGGTATCACTCAACAAATCGGTGCTACTAACGTTCCTATCGACGCCATTAAAGAAAATATTAAGAATGTCAAAGGTGCTAGCGATATGGCATTGAAAATTCCTGGTTTGTTGATTATAGATACTCCTGGGCACGAGTCTTTTAGTAATCTGCGCAGTCGTGGTTCATCGTTATGTGACATTGCAATTTTAGTGGTTGATATTATGCATGGTTTAGAACCTCAGACTATTGAGTCGCTAAACTTGTTGAAATCACGAAAAACTCCCTTTATTGTGGCTTTGAATAAGATCGATAGATTGTATGATTGGCAAACGATGAATCGTAAGGATATTAGAGATATTATTAAAGGACAAGCTGCGAATACGCAGTTGGAATTTGAGCAACGTACAAAGGAGACGATTGTGCAGTTTGCAGAACAGGGATTAAACGCTGCCTTGTTTTATGAGAATCCTGATTTCAGAAGTTACGTTAGTTTGGTTCCGACGAGTGCTGTAACCGGAGAAGGTACACTATAATATTTCCGTTGATTTGTAATTAATTGAGTGTTAATTTAGGCATGGGTAATCTATTGGCGTTGATTGTTGAATCATCGCAGAATCTGTTGGCGAAGAGATTGATGTACTCGGACGATTTGCAGGCGACCGTCTTGGAAGTCAAGGCTATCTCTGGATTGGGTACTACGATTGATGTTATTTTAGTAAATGGTACTTTGAGAGAGGGTGATACAATGGTCTTGGCTGGTACAGATGGCCCCATTGTCACTCAAATTCGCTCTCTTCTAATGCCGCAACCTATGAAGGAGCTTAGGGTGAAGGTAATTAAGAATGTTATTATTGTATAAGTGATAAATATTACTTTATTGTTTTCAATTTGTCAGAATGCCTACATAGAGTATAAAGAAATTAAAGCCGCCCAAGGAGTTAAAATTGCCGGTAAGGAATTGGAAAAAGCTATTGCTGGCTTGAACCTCTTCATTGCTCAAAAACCCGACGAGGTGGATATCGTCCGCGACATAGTCGCTAAAGAACTTAAGTCTGCGCTCTCCAAGATCAAACTGCAGGAACGCGGTGTGTACGTGCAAGCATCAACGCTCGGTTCGCTGGAGGCGCTGCTGGAATTCCTGCGCACGAGCAAAATTCCGGTGAGTGCATTTTTCACTCATTGCTCCAGGCCGTCGTCCACCTACATCCCACCCATCCATTTCACTCCTTTGCATTCTTATCGATGCAAATCGGCATCCAATTAGTGACAATGCAATAAATTAACCGCGACCGCACGCTGATGATGAGTAGGATTCGGATTAAATTAGATTAGAAAGACGCAGCAGGCGAGGTAATATGCTAATGGGCAAACCGGCGACAATAATAGGTAGTGCTGGAAATTGTGGAATTGTAGTAAGTCGTCGTGTGATGCTGTTTCACATATTCGCGAGCAACCGGCACGATTGGATAGCCGGTGAATGCGAGCAGCGGCCGCTGTCAAGCCGTGTGCATCTGCACGGGCGTATATGCGCCGCGCGTAGTGTCAGTGTGGGACGGCGGTTGGCTTTCTGGGAAGGCGGTACACCCACCGGTATCCGGTGCGCAGCGTACGCTAAAGCCTTTAGAAACGTTTTACTTTATTAACTTATGAAATGTATCGCCATATGGAAGGAATACTATCATTTTATGTGAACAGTTTGCGTGTTATTTCAAATATTATTAGTTTATACTAGTAACGCGCCTTCTACGGCGTATGCTAATGGAATTAACTTGCCACGCATTTTTATGAAACGTTGAATTTTGAAGCGCATCTGGCCTGTCATATTTGCTTTGCGTTTTTTGTCCCTAGTTTCTAGATTGTTCTAAACTTGCGTTAATGTTTTTCTACCAATGATCGTTGTTCTTGCAACGTCATTCATGTCTCCGAATGTATGTCCTGTGTATGGTGTTGTTATCCTGTAACGCGACTGCAAGTACGCGATGTATGTGTTGAGTGTTTCTTTCTCCATCTTGGTCGACGACTCTAATTACACTTAACTCTGCTTGCGCGTTCTAGTCGTAATCATTATAAAAAGTTTCGAATGTTTCAAATTTAATGCGGGTCTATGAACTGCGGTAATTTTTATGTGCACATATTTTTACTTGTACTGGGTGTCAGTTAAAGTTAAACCTAGTCATTCCAATTGAAAGATTTGATAAACACTGTTTGATTATATTCTATTTCTAGTATTCTGGAATTCGCATCGGGCCTGTCGTCAAGAAGGATGTTATGAAGGCTTCAATCATGTTGGAACACGAAAGCCAGTAAGTTCTTCTATTTGTAGCATTTTATTGACTTTTTTGACAAACCAGAGTGGTTTTCAATGATTTATTATCTTACTTTTATATTTGAATTTACATTTATTTTAGCTATTCTTATTCTGTGGGGAAAATCTGGAATGCAGAGATTTTGAGGATACCATTATTAACACGTTGTATATTTGTCTATCGATATGTATTTCGAGCGCTACTGGATTTTTTTTCTCTCGCGCGGCTTTCCGGTCGTACTAATGGCCAACATGTTGCCATCCGAGCCACTGACGATCCTAAACAAACAGCTACTCTCCGAATATTTCTTACGAAAACACCATAATTCCATGGTGGAATTGTGTAACGCTTCGTTTTTTTCTTCACTCGACATTTATTTGTCCACACAAGCTGAACACATTTACTAAATTTTTTGCACTAGTAGGTTTGTGCGGGAATATTTTGTGCTAACCACCATTCTCTCTTTTCTTTCTTCGTAGATATGCGACGATTTTGGCATTTGATGTGAAAGTTGAAAGGGATGCTCAGGAATTAGCTGACTCACTTGGCGTGAAGATTTTCCGCGCGGATATCATCTATCATCTTTTCGACAAGTTCATTGCGTATCGCGAGGAGCTAAAAGCAAAGAAGCGCGAAGAGTTCAAGCACATTGCTGTCTTCCCTTGCAAGCTGAAGGTTCTGCCGCAGTATATCTTTAATTCTAGAGATCCTATCGTTATGGGTGTCATGGTGGAGGCTGGTATCATTAAGGAAGGCACACCTATTTGTGTTCCTAGTAAAGAGGTAATTTTATGTCACATTGGGATGACTTTGAGGGGGTATTTTATTTCCATTTTGTGCTTGTTTTGGATTACAGTTTGTTGATCTTGGCTTTGTAAGCAGTATTGAAAGTAATCACAAAAATGTCGAGACTGCGAGGAAAGGTATGGAAATCTGCATTAAAATCGAACCGATTCCAGGCGAGTCGCCTAAAATGTTTGGCCGACACTTTGATGAGACGGACATGCTTGTCAGCAAGGTTTGTAAAGTGCTGTCCTTCACACTTTTGTTTGCAAAAGAAATTGATTTTGCTTTGTATGTATTGAATTGCTGGCCAAAAGCTTGGACGCGATTCGTATTGTTTGTGAACCAGTTTCGGCCAGTAATACAGCTTGACGTCATTCGTGTCCTACTTCCGGCACGTTTCGCCGACATCCGCTTTGTGCCTCATTGATAAACGCCTGCATTTTCTTCCATATAGCAGCACGCAAGACCCATTGCGTTGCCACGTCATTGTACATTGTCGTGTAATTGCATGCCGGCATAATTTATAGACAAATTCTTTGCTCTTTACGGACGCTCGTCCATCCCATTTTGCCAAGCGGATGCGCTTGCCATGTATAGCTGGTTGGGATTTGCATAAGTGTATGGGTGGTCTGCGAATGCGATATTGATTTTGCGTTTGCCAAATATGGGTCAAACCAACATGTATGCGTGTTTGAAAGCGTTTCGATGCTGGAAATTCTTGGCTCGACTTTCCCTTGCCTCCCTCGCAAATTTGGTGCCACAAACCTGAGCGTAAGTGAAACGTCGAACTTATTAATGTTTCGACTTATAACATACTACTACGCTTATTTTTTGTTCCCAATGATGAATGAGTGTGTGTCGACTTTTTTTGTGCACCTGTTTCAATGAGTATGCTGCGTGGAAACAAAAACGCTTTTAATTAAATGTTATTGTTCATTCAAACCTCGATACGAGGAGTGGGTTTTTTGTGATATCTGCTTCATGGAAAATGCATTTTTACGCTACATCTTGGCATGAATGAAACGCTTTGCCATGAGGTTCAAGGGGCTGATGTCTCGGAATGACTGAAATCGATGAATTAATGAATGAACGACAGGCGAATGCGACGTATGCTCTGATGAAGTCGCTGTTGCGACGTCGATTCCGATAACTAGTTACCATTTATGTGCAAAACCGCGGACGCGATCGCTCAAACTGGAAAACACACACAAACAGGTATATATTTGGTACCTGTTTTCTTTATGTACCTTTGCACAAATTCGATTTTTGAGACATGGATGGCATGAGACGAGTGGATGAATGATTCTGAAAACTAACCCAAGGCGCTGTGAATGAATCGCGTGGAAATTGCTGGTTTGTAAAAATGGTCTTGGGGAATTTACGTGACTCGTGTTTGGCCCACGCGGTCTGCTGTCCTAATTTCTATCGATCGATTCTACCCAAGGGGGGCGTGGTCTTTGCTTTGCTTGAGGCAGCTATTCCGCCCTTTGCAGGAGATAGAATCGAGTTCAAAATGTGCTGGAATGAATTGAATGCAGCTGCACCCGGGAAAACCGGGACGAATCGTTGAATGGGTATATGTTGCTTTTCTTTGCTTTCATTTGGTCCGAATACTTTGCACGTGTTCCTATTCCATGCCTGGGATCGCCCGGGATGACCTGGCCTCGATGAGAAGGAGCAACCGGAGCACGTGCAGGAATTGGGTCACATCAAATTCCGCCAGTGACCTCGATTTAACATCCCTTGCGGGAGCCTTTTCGATTTATTTGGCCTGCCTGCGCTTAGTCACGTATCACCTACATTCTAAAGCATCTAGATCTATTCATACCGTATGAAAATTAAATGCTACACAATCAAATAATCACATTTGTGCAGATATCTCGACAGTCTATTGATGCTTGTAAAGACTACTTCCGTGATGACCTGGTGAAGACCGATTGGCAACTCATGGTCGAGTTGAAGAAAACATTTGAGATTCTGTAAAATCCTTGGAAGTTCCCCTGGATGCTGGAGTACGCTATAGAACGGACACGCGACAAGGAAATGAAGAGATATAGATATTTTATACATGGTGTTTAAATAATTCAACATAATTTTATTTTGAGTTATGAACAATGCCGTCAAATCAAATTGTATTTATTATTTTCCCAATTGTCCTTACGAATTACAACTACTTCCAGATGAATGTTACATGAAAATGTTCACGTTTTAACAATGATGCAGCCAATATCAATTCTGAAACGCAACAAGTCAATTAAAAGTGATAGGAAGAAATTGAAACGTTTCAATAGTCTTCAATCATCGTTTGCGCTCATTGTGATTGTCGGATTGGCGAGAATATAAATCCGTATTCATATTCTAACAGTGTGTTGCATCTCGTGCGGCGTTCGGAGTATTCGGACGCGAAGCGATAGAAAATAATTGAAACGACATTGGCCTGAATTCGCAAACTTACACACAGTGCCAATTCATTCGTATTTGTATTTTGTTGAATATGAATCGCCGTGTGGCGGCGTGTGCTGTGTGCGTTTGCGATGGTGAATGGACGGCGGCATCAATGTGCTCCACGCACGCGTATTTGCCAGATGTACAAAACAATCAATGAAGGAATCCGCGACGGAGGTCTAAATAAGCAACAACTAATTCATTCTGCCTGGGAATGCAATGTTTGCATAGTTTTGTAAACCTTACACGCACCTCAGATGCATCGTAACTCCTTAAGTAACAATGCTTAAAAATTGCGTAATTTTGAACTCTTTTTCAATGCTTTGAAAAGGTGTGTTGCATTTGCAACGCCTGAGCAAATTAGTACAACATAAATTCCTCCATTATCTGAAGACGTTTCGCTTGAGGAAGTAACGTGAATGAAGCCATGCAACATTCCGGTGTTCATCGTGTTCTTGAATGACGCCGGTATAAAGTGCCGAGATTTCTACGGTCATAAAACGCACTGGAACACATGCTGAAGTGTCGCCCTTACCGGAAGTGCTACCGGTGTAGCGTGGCCCAAGCCGCAAGAAGGCACTATTCTTGCGATTAAGCCTTTGCCACGCAATGCAGGAAACGAAATGCGTTATCCCGGAGGAAAAAACGCATGGAAAGGGGGACGGCCCCGTTTAGCTCGAGTGAGTTTCCATTCTTTCGCATTTCATTCATAAACTACAGCGCGCGGCTTTCTTCACAGGCAGTTGAGAGGAAACGCAAGAAACGAGGAAACGTGCGCCGTGTGTACAAGAGGACCTGGCACGCACACCAATCACTTTAGCTATAACATGGCAGACTCGATGCATAGACATGTTGTAAGTAAAATGTAGTAAAATATGCAGGGAGTTTTTCATTGAGTTATTTCGCGAGAGAGGAGAACCGAAAGCATGACGCTGCACATGTCGTGTCTACAAAACGGACGATACAGAAACCACGTGGCGTTGCGAAAAGGAGAGAATACGGTATGTGGCAATAATCTTTTAATTGATCTTTAAACGAACTAGCAATTTTTGTACATTTTGAACGGGAAACTTATCTAATACGGACCCTTCTTCATGTATCATTCACCTTGTTGA
Source organism: Ecitoglossa quadriceps (assembly GCA_027574925.1). Taxonomy (NCBI): domain Eukaryota; kingdom Metazoa; phylum Arthropoda; class Insecta; order Coleoptera; family Staphylinidae; genus Ecitoglossa; species Ecitoglossa quadriceps. The sequence continues at coordinate 1,272,443 of JAODGC010000012.1, read as the reverse complement.
AGCAATTTAAATGCTTTATTGCAACAAAGTCAATCGTTTTACTATTCTACAAACGTAACTACAGCCAGTCAAGCAATAGTCAAGTCGACAGGAAGTAAACGGTAACGGTGAATACGGTTTTTCTTTGGTTTCGTCTCCCCGCTCTGCTCGCTTTGACGTTTTGTTAGGTACGCTCTGAACGTGTGTTGACGAGATTAACGAGCACGATCACATCGCACAAGATTGTACCGTGTAGTTTGTAGAATTTCACACGCTGGCGATGGCGAAAACCCAAGTGAAGCACAGAAATTCGTCGTATTGCATCTTGAACTTAAAAAAGAAACGGAGACACCGAGCATTACGAAAGGTGTGGAAAATGTGTCTTCTAATCAAGTTTCGACTGTGTAGATTAGATAATATAACGACCTAATGAGTAGTTGGGTGTTGATCATAAATCTTCATCTATCTGTCTACAAATAGACAGTTACTAAGCTAAGTCGTAAGCATTTATAGGTTTTGCTTAGTCTTAGTCATTTTTATTGTTGGTCGAATTTGTCGACTTCTGCATTAAACTTCGCCGTCTCTGAGCAAGTTTAATACCATTACAACATTTATGGATCGCTGGTACGCTCGTAAAAATGTCCATTATTACTCGGAGATCCAATCCAATTTTGACGCATCAAATTTTTTGTTGCAATTTCCCATGCGCCATGCATACGTAATGCTTCGGTTTGCAATAAATTCGCAGAACGCGTGGGCAGCGCGAGGCAGGGCCACCGGACGACATTGCATGTCCTTCCGCAGGGTTGGCTGCCTTTGGCATTGAAAACCCACGCATTGCCTTAGGGACGACCCTGTTTGCGTGGGACTAGGCCAACCCCGACGTTATTCCACCGCCTTCATTCAACCCACGCGCTACCAACCCGATTTCAGTGCGTGGGCGCGCTCGGCCGCCTCCAGGACCTTCAACATTTCAGCCGCGAAGCGTCGAACTTGTCCAACACTGACATGCGTATTCCAGGAACAATGTATGAAGAGGTATGAAATTAGATTTTCCAGCGATGGAGATATAAGCCTATGTTTGGTTAGTGGAGTTTCCATCTCACGTTTGTTACTGCGTGCAGCTTGATGAATTCGATTTACGCGTGTGATATTGATTTACATTACACATCACAGTATCTGACGTCAGTCGGGGTGATTATCAACGAGATTGAATTATAAGTTTTATGAGGTGGGAGGATCACCAGATCAGTAATAAACTGTCCGGCTAATGATGAAGTTTTAATGTGGGTATTTCGTGCAACTGGGAGATTACTTTGTGGTGCGTTTGCTGGACTTTAATTAAATTAGCGTGCAGATTGCAAACTCATTGGCATAAAGAACCGGAAATGTTGGTTAATTCTATCGCATTTGCATCAAACGGAAATATATTTGAAAAGCGCATTGTAAACAATGTTGTATTAAATTATTAATGACTTAATTCAATTTATTATCGAAGTATGTTGCGATTCTCAGATTTTTTGTCCATTTGCTATAGAGCAATGTATGTTATTAGAGTAAGAATGAGCTAATTCAATTCACCAGATGTGAAGGTATTATTTAAATTCAAATGTACGTAACTTCCGGGATATTGCATCCGCTTCACATAATCGCACTTTTTATTTCGCATTGTTGTGTCGACTGATGATAAATATGTTAGTATTTACAGGCAAATCAATGTACGTGCGGTTTACTCAGTTGTTATTTCACCGCAACTTAACAAATTCAAATTCATGATATCAATCATAAATTCAAGCATGTAATTAGCGATTTTTCAGAAAGAAATATATGCATGAATAGTCCTAATATTCCTAATTTCGCGGAATTCCTTCATAGTTAACGCCGATGATTATTACACCTGATTTATAACGACTTTATACGAATTCTCTTTGGCAATTTGCGTGCGTAATAAATTTGCATTTAGCAACGCACGTTGCGAGCGCAATTTGCAGCGAGTATCTGATTAAGGATCCCATCCAATTCTAGCCCGCAGCAGTGTCGGTTCTTTGAATCACACCGCGACCGGAAATGGGCAGAGTCGCGCGGACCATTAGTTGATTCGCGAAAGAAAATGCTCGTCGCGCGTTTGAGTGCCACTTCCGTTAGACTAGGTCGCGATGCTGCGCTGTAAAATTGTGAGTTCCCATTCATGTTTTCTAATACATCCGTATAAGTACTTGCGCGCACACCAGCGCGCGCTGCCACTGAGATATGAATGAATACATCTCGGGCGTGTGGGCGCGCGCGGGTTGCGCGACGCAGCGGGCGCGACGGAAGCTACAAGGCGAGGTTGGCGCAGGCGCAGCGAGGGTACACACACGCGCGCGCCGCGCCTCGCCTCGCAGCAGCATCAACAGCAGGGCCGGCAGATGCGGGCGCTGGCCATCTCAGTGTCGCGAACATCTGCCCTGTGCCTCGGTTCCGCGCAACCACATCCCTTCGCCGGATAACATCCGCCGCGGTGTGTTCGCAGGTGCGGCGAATTGACCATATTGATCGCTCCGTGAGATTCGGACGCGACGTACGCGCCCCACGATTTCGATGTCGAATAGCACTGCAACCAGCGATACGCGAGAGGAGAGCGCATCGTGCGCTGAGTGCGCCGCGCACATTTGAAGCACTTGCGTCTCGCGCTCCCGCAAGCAGCGCCAGTTTGCGTTCGCATCGCGCGATGCGCGCCATTCGCTCCGAGTCGAAAGTACCAGGCCGTGCTTAGTGCGTTTTTTTAGTACGAATCGCGACACGCACCTCACATCGACGAGATTCGGACGCCGACACGATTTGGGATTACGACAACGCATCCGAATGCGGCGGCGACGCGCCGAGTGTGACAAGCGATTGCTCAGTTTTTGTTGCATTTTGTGCGGTGCCTGAGTTAATAACAAGTGAACAAACATCCCCGTGCCTGCTGCTGCTGCTGCCCGCAGTGATAACGCCGCCACAGCCAGTGATTACACGCATTGCATTGATGAGTTTCGCACGTCGTCATCGGCGTCTGTACCAGCCGCTCATGTGGAGCGCCCAACCGTAGGTGAGCCGTTCGCGAGCACCCAAACACTGCGCGCGCAATTATCTAACACCCGGCGCTCGCATTAACAACCATCTGTTTGTTTTAAGACACTTGTTTTACGCTCGGCACAGGTTCGCACTGCCGGAGCATATTCATTCATACCAGCCGCATGAATTACATAGCCTTGTATGACCTCGTAACGAATTTCTCGTTTGGCAGCGTGTTTTTATAACTCGCGTTTCGAGCTGATCCGTCGATCAACTCTGCCGGCTGGCTGGCATTTTGTTTGCTCGCGCTGCTTCTCTATCGGTTATGCCATAATATTTATTCGAGGCGGACGAAATAAACACTGTGGGAGCGATTTCCGTTCGTGTCGAACAACCGTTTGTCGTAGATACACTTGGTGCGTGCGGGATTCGCCAACATTCTGGATGTTTTGTTTCGCGTGCAGCCAGGTAGTAAACACAGGCTAATCCGCGCATAAACATGACGGCCGAGCACGTGGTCGCATCTTTCGCCAAAACGCGGGGGCGATTCACGAAATTTCCCCGCTAATTCCGTGCGCTCGCCGCGGCTATTTCCGTCTGGCAACGTCAACACAGCCAGGGCGTTCGTTATTATTGCCAAAAATTCATTCAAATCAAGTAGCAGCGCGCGTTCATTCATCGACGCGCGCAGGTTTTACTTTCCAATTTCCGAACGTTTCCGCTGGGAGAAACATGCTCCTCGCTTGTTGTAGCAAAGTGCGAAGGTTTTCATCTTCGCGAGTGATTCTAAACCGAACCCATTGATTTGTTTCGTTATAAAGTAGTTCATTCACCCTAAAAACGCAGCGTACAACTGCTCGGCCGCGGCCTGCACACACTCGAGATTTCGCGCGCGCGCGCGCGCGGTCGCTGCAGCGGCAACAGCAGCAGTACAGGGAAGGGCTTTCAATGTGTCGTCATGTTTGTATATCGCGCTCTGTCACCCCGCTCCTCGTCTCATTTGCACACCCGCGCCAGTTTCTTTCATTTGAGTTTCTCTCCGCTTCGCTGCGCTATTGCTGAAAGCCGTGATGCTGCGCGCAGCCGCAAGCTGCTTGTGGCTCGGAAACCACGCAACAGCAGCCGCGGCCTCTCGCGTAATATTCGATTCTTCCTTTCGTAAAGTTTATATTGAGATTTGGTGCGGCGTACAGCAGCCGAAGACCGAAGGAGAGATCGTAATATCTACATGCCCCAGGGCGATGAGTATTAAATATACAGCTTCCGTTTGCTGCTCCACACACTGGCAGACTTTTGACCAGCCTCCAAATCAAATGTTTCGCGATTTACCTTGCCAGGTTTCCCCGCATTCGTCCTTACCAGATTTTTACTCTGCACCCACTGCCATCGTGCATATTTACGTTTTTACGACTCGTCTATTTTGGTTTCGTTTGTGCTTTGAAGCGAGACTCGTTGCCTCAAGTATCTTCAACGTCGTCTTCATCTCGAGCAAAAGGCAACGCTTTGCGAGTTGCTGTGTGCGCTCATCTCCGCGGTGTTCGCTCTTCAGCATCCCAGGAGACACGATGTGCACGTGTTGTCGAATTATTTCGTTTTGTTTGCGTACGTCATGTGTGCTTCTGTACAGGTCCGAAAATTTAAATCAAAGCATGAAAAGAAGATGCTTATCAAACAAGCCTTCTTCTCTTGCGCCTCTCGGATGATATTTGAGCTCGCGCCAGCCTCGCAGCTGCAGCCGTTTTGGAGCGCATTGAGTATCAATTTCATCATTTTGCGTTTTGGGATGAATAGGTTTTTTTCTTCTCTGCATGATGCGTTGATGTCGTTTTGACAAGTCGGCAGTATTTGTCGCGAGGCAGCCTGCGACCTGCCTGCTGCGCGTCGCAAACGGCAAACACGTTCGGCCGCGGTGGAATGACGGCTGTTGGTCGCCATTATTCCCGGGAAACGAACCATTACTAGTAAGTAGGATGTCCGTCAGCATCACCAGAGCATACACTCACCGGAGCCACACTCAAAATTTCGAAACTTGCCGCACGGAGCGTTTGCACGCGCACGAAAGAAAAGCGAAAAACTTCCTTCAATTTCCAACAAGGCAACGTTTTGCTTTACGATTTCCTCGTTTGAGGAAAAGCTAGCAACCGAAATAAAAAGGGTTAATTGGATTTAGCCTGTTGTGCCATGATAAGCGATAAGAAAACGCCACTAATCGACATAATTGCAATATTAAATGCTCATTGGCGAAAATGTAAATAAAGTATCTTTGTTTTGCTTTGCGTCGTGCCTAGACCAGTTTTGCAGCACGCACGGTTTTGTTTGTATCGCTTTTTTTTTCTCAGCGCGCCGCTTCATTCAGAGACCTCGACCGCGCCGCTACGCGACGTTGTTAGCGCGCTGGTAACGTCATAATTATCGGGCGATATTAATTGCTATTCATTAGCATGCTGAAATTTCGCGCGCGCGCGCGCCGGGAGAAAAAGGTGTGCTGCGCTGCAATTACGCTCGCGGCCGCGGTGAATGAAGCGGCGCGGCGGCGAATATTAATTGAACGTGGTTCGGGCCTGCCGCCGCTAATAAATAAACATTCGTTGCTGCATTAGTATGCGCGCGAATATGCATAGTTAATTAGCAATGCGCGACGCGTATCTGCGCGCAAGCACTGTTCATTCATTATTCGAATGTGCTCGTCATTGACGAAACGTATCGCATATCGTTTTATAAACAGGCTTATTATGATATGCACAACAACTATTTGTGCAGGAAAATGTTACAAAAGCTATGCAGGGATGGAGTTAAACTTGCCATATTTGTGACGCTACAAAGTGTCACTATGTGTCGATTAATTTTTATACAATGTATCTAATGTCCCTTTGACATTTACTATTTTTACTGCGAGTGCAAATGAATGCATTATGCATTGCCAGCATTGCAATTAATGTTGTATATGCATACAATTGGAGTTTAAGTCGGTGATATACACGTATTCATCATTCTGCCACGACTTAAGGCACATTTCGCATAGCTTAAGCATAATAGAATGAGACTTAAGTTCAGGTTTATTCGATTATTATTTTAATTACGTCCATCGACGCATTGTTTATGCTGCTGGATGGCTGGCTGTTGGCGATGTGGTGTTGATTGCATTAACGAATCTCGCCGCGTCTCGGCTATTTCCTGTCATCGAGATTATGGGAGTGCATGCCAAGAGGCGAGCCACCAACACTGCTGGCGGTGGCGGTCGAGGTTCCTTCCGGTCGCTGGCTGCACAGTCTGGTTTCCTGCGCCTGGCGAACATCCTCCTTGGAAAACTTCTTCATAACCACCAAGTAATAAGTTATAACTTTATTACGTCGGTAAACGCAAAATGTAAACGTGAGTGGCAAACTAAATTGTGAAAAATTCCGCCCGAGGTTGTACTTTTTTTTTGAGTAGAAAATTACTCGTCTTGTTGCATATTTCTCGATGCATGCAAGCGAGTAATATTCATCATCCTCGCGAGTTTTCCCGCACGACGCGGGCGCGCGCGCGATGATTTTCTGCGTTGCGCCGGCTAAAAATAAAATTCCGCGTTCATCCTGTTTACAAGATAAATCTGGTGTTCTTCGCGCACGTAACTCACCCGCGGCCGTCCGCTTCGACGTGCAATTACAGTCGTTCAAACATCTTTGGCGCGTCGAATTCGCGCACGAAAATCAACAAGGGCGATGATTAATTAGACGTCGTCGAAGCGGCGGCGACGCCCGTTGCTGGTTGTTTACCTTCATGCGCTTCGTTGCAGTGTTTTCACAACTGACAGATTCGTGGATTTTTGGCTGGAAAAATGCGCTGTTTTGTTACACGATCTTTTTTACGCGTTACGCTGAAATTCCGGCGTCGCTTGGCTTGAATTACAAATTTCAAGAACATGTTTCGTCTTCTGTTCCTCGTTCTGCCCCGGTCACCGTCTCGATGAAATAATTGATAGTCCAGTAGATTGGATTAATTTTTCGCTTCTCTCGAGGCGCGCGCGCGTCGATGGCGTGCCTACAATTTCGCCCGCAGATATTTGAAGAAAGCCATAAATTAAACACCGTTATACATATTTGAAAAACACATCCTACAGCGCTACGGCCCCGCATTTTTGTTATGACGTGCCGTGCGCCGGTTGGCGCCTCGGTGTAATCTATTACCACCGCACCGCAATGCGAGAATTAATTAGCTGCCCGCGATGCAAACACACCTTGGCATGTGCGTAAATGACGCTCTGCTTTTCATCTAATAGATGCGAATTTCTACCAACAATACTCACCACCTACGTGTTCGCTTTCTAGTTTTTCAGCGGAACACCGAGCGCAAATATTTACTGCGCTACCTGAGCGTACAGTATACACTTACTTAAATACCACATGATAAACTGATAGGGAAACGAAAAACATATTTTCCCAACGTCAAAATGCTAGAAATTCCTACATATTGCGATTGATGGAACGCTTCGATTCTATGTTATGAGGCGCGCGTTTGAAAAGTCGCATTTGCCCGCCGCTTAAGATATTCGTTCGACGTAATCCAAACAAAACTGTTTTTATATATCCGGTGTGCTGCTATTTATAAAACGAGGACGAATTTAGAACACGGCGTCGTCGCCGCGGTGCGTATGGAGTAGAAGCCGCAGCCGGCGATGTCTTGCACGCAGTGTTCTCGCTTATGGGTGAAAAGCGCCCAACGTGAGGAAAACTACATTATTCCCATTATATTTCCTCACCCACTCGACGATTTCCACCCGCGCCCGCTTGTCGGGAGTGAATGAAGACAGATAGTTTCTCGCGCCTACGCTTAGCAATTTACCTCGACCGTTTCAAGTTCGGACGTCACTCGCGAGACAAACAAAAACACCAACAAATGTCACTGGTGTCCTCATGTCACGCGCACATAGGTGAATCCTCTGCTGCAAACAAAATGTTGGCGTCGATTATAATTTCATCATATGATCAGCGGTATTTTTAGTTACCTGTGAATGTTTCTGTTTTTAAAGAAGTGCGGCCTGGGTGGGGGCAGGGCAGGGAGGCTCGAAAACGTGTAACCTTCAGATGTTTTCGGTCCATTCATTATGAAATGATACGAGCTTGCTTTCCATTCACCGCCGACGCTTGGGCGATTCATGGTACTTGGCCGCCGCCGACATCAATTGAAACCCTAGACGACGCGCCATTGTTCCAATTCTAACCAATCCTCGGTGCTCCTCCTAGACTCCATACACAGTATTGCCCCTTTTTTTTTTTATCGAAAAATCAATATAATTCTATAAATTGTACTTTTTTATGCTTTAGCACAACGATTATTGTATTTTGTTGTCAGTGCTGTGAATTGTAAAGTAAAGTTGATTGATTATGCATTCTTACATCATTTTCCGAGCGTTTTTGGTCTTACTCAATCGAATGCAAACAAGCGGGCACAGCAGTGATCATTTATGTCAAACGCGTTCACGGAGTGACTGAAACTCAAATAACTGAAATTACATAAACAACCGTCGGAAGTTGATCAAATACGTGATTAAATCAAAAACAAAAAAATTATTATATTAACCTTAGCAGCGTTCCAACTGCGCAAATTAATTAGAGCGTAGAAATATGGTAGGTAGCTTTGCCATAAATATTTCCAATAGTTAAATAACCATTATTTCCCATTTTATCCGATCCTCAACACTCTATATCCCACCACGCACGCGCCAGCGTATGTGAGAAGTGTCATTATCTAAGAGGTTATCTCTTTCGAAATATATCCGGGCCCTGGCAAACAATCCCATCCACTATACGCGTTATTCCCATTTTTTTTTTGCTCTCCCAGTACAAGCGAAGATGATTCGCGCTGGTGATCGACACACTGGAGTGTCTCTCCAGTGGTTTGTCCGCAGTGCATTTACCTGTTGGTAATCCGCGCGGCTGTGATAAGGCGAGACCCTTATCACCGTCAATGCGGAATCTGTCGAGGTAGATGCTGCGTCTTGAGATGTCGTCACAATAAGATCATTGTCTACGTGCAGATTGCGATATTCAATGTGTAACGATAAAGCGTTGCTCTCACGCACAATTTCGCCGCTGTGCGCGCAACTTATCGCAGCACGCTGGAGGTTACAAATCGGGGTTATTGCAAACAGACGCTGGGCTGAGAGAGCAATGAAAAATCAACAAAAACACGGCGTACTCAAGTAAATAGCGCGGTGCCAATGCTTGCTGAAGCTAGACGCTGCAGACACATTCTAGGTAACCGCGAAAAATTGGAAATATAGTTAATTGGTGGAATTTTGAGGAATGTTAGCAAGTTTACAATACCTGTATCGTTGTAATTGTCAATTGCGTCATGGAAGCGTTTTACTATCCGCATCCGTGTTTTCGTCTTGTCTAGGTCGTGAAAATAAAGTCGGAATGACGCGCGATGCTTCATTACCTGTGAGCAATTAACAGCGCAGCACTTTTACTTGGGTCATGATGAAATGAATTAAATACAAGGCGGTGTTGAGCGTATTCGACAGCTTGGCATTTCGTGAATAATCGGAATTCTGGCAATAGATCTAACAAGCTGATTTACATGCTGTAAGTTCACCAGTTGCATGTGTAGGATGTGCAGTAGTGAAGTCTTATCAAGTCGTAGCATAATGCGGTGCTAATTTTTGATGGGTTTCTTTAAATAACAACCAAAACAAGGGGTTCATGCATGGTGTGTGTGTCTCTGTCTGTGCAGCATGTGAGATGCGCGCTGGGCGAGTTGACAGCGACCAACTCTGAGAAAAGGCATAATAATTTGTAATCGAAAACCGTCTGGCCGGCGATTTGACCCGTACCGGAGTATCCAGTGATAAAAACTACACACACTACGCATGACCATGCCGATTACGGCATTCGGGCGATGGTTACTTTTGGGAAAACATCCCACACATCAAACGTGCGTGCGTTTGTTGCACTGATACTGATAGGAAAAGCTAAAATTAAATATCAATTAAAAATGTTATGCGTATACTCATATTTTATTAGCCCTATAAATAATAAGTCTTTTTTTTATAATTTATCACTTTGATAAGCATATAGTGCTGGTGTTTCTAAAGTTGTGCTGCGGAAGCAAGCGTTTTACTAATTATGTGCATTTTGTTTGTTTGTTTACAGGATTTACCTCCATGACGGATACAATCGACGAAAACACACATCATAGCGTAATCAAAGTAAGTTGCTTGAAGAAAGTATTATGTAAAAGTTAATGCATGCAATATAAAATAAATCCATTTGGTCCATCTTGCAAAGATAATTTTCAAGAGGAAACAGGAATATTTACAATCAATTGATTGTGAAATCATGAACAATTTTGTCTTGTGAAGGGTGAACAATCAATGTTTTAAGGGAAAATCAGCGGAAGGTCTAATTTTTAGCGAACATGTTACTATTTTCTAACAGTTTGAAGTGATTATGTATTGAAACGCTATTCTACTTCTTTAAGGATGCATTATAGAGGGAAATGATGAGAAAATTGGAAGGAAATAGTGATTTCTTTCAAGCGCATTAAATTGGTAATTTGACACATTCTTTGAGGGGATAATATTTAGCCATTTTCATATTTAATATAACTTCATAGGGTATTTGGCAAATTCGCTTGGTAGTTCTTTGGACTAAAGAATATCTCGGTTGAATTACACTTCATGACTTGTAGCATAGTCGATTTATTGTTGTTTGGTTAAAAAAATCTCAGCAATAAGAAAAATATTTGTAAATCATCATACACTGGTCAAGTGAAGATCATTTCCAACCTCACTATAAACAACAATTGTTTTTACCACCAGCCTGCATTATTCTATCAACTTTCCGCAGCCAGTGATAATTCGATCCGCGAAAATGTTTGAATAAACGCAGGCGGGCGTCGACAGGATGTAAATAATTATGCATTGTTTGGCTATCTTATCGCCGACAGCACACGCCATAAAAACGAAGCGGAATTGAAAAGAAATGCGACCTATTATTCCCCCCGATTAGTTTATCGTCGTGTGGATACGACACCTAATTATTATAGGTGGCTCCTAATCATCTGTGGGCGCTGCTTATCACTGCTAATGGGACTCAACTGAGTGAGGCTGGCTGGCATATATGACCGACAACAAGATAAGGAAGTTCCGCTCATCGGGAAATACGTATCAATAAACCTGCATCACGTACACGCTACCTCGAAGCCGAGTTGCTAATTAATATTAGCTGG
>JAODGC010000012.1:1187647-1261114 GCA_027574925.1 Ecitoglossa quadriceps | reverse complement strand
ATCGGGAAATACGTATCAATAAACCTGCATCACGTACACGCTACCTCGAAGCCGAGTTGCTAATTAATATTAGCTGGTAAATGGAACCTTGTGCTGATTGCTTTACGTCGCAATTGTATTCGCAACGTAATGAATCTCAAACGGCGAAAGGCTGCTCATTAATAGACGCATAACGCGATATTAAAGTATAGCATTAAGAGGATATGACAAATCTACAATTTCCTGCTGGCCCGTAGTTTAATTACAAACTAACTAAAACATAAACGTGCGGTTTAATATCGCGGCTATGCAGCAGTGCGCGGCTGCGCTCCGGCACAATGATGGCCGGGCATGCTGGAGATAATCAGATATTACTTACATCCGTTTCGTCTTACGAAAGAGCTGGCGCGCTCGCTGGTCGTTAGTGTAACAGCAGCAGGCCCGGATTCGTTCGTGGCAGTCGTTATAAAGCGATTTATCGAGAGAAACGTTTTAAGGGTAAACGCGCTGCGGTGAATTTTCTCGCGTCGCGCGCAGTCACGTTTTATTCGCCATCATAGCTAGCAGCCTCATAGAAGGAAGAAGGGGCTCTTTGAAGATGTAAATAATAAATTTCCGAGAGGCGAGCTCCTCTCGGCCGCGTCGGTCGCGCGCCTCGGTCGTCGTTTCGAAGGAGGAAAACGAAAAAATCTCGCGCGCGCGTCGCGGCCATGCCGTATAACCGAACACACATTTATAACCCGCGGCGAAATGACTTTTTACTTACTACTAAACTACAGAAAGCTGCACAGTGTTGTACTAATGCTCCAGCTGCCCAAATGCGTAGCAGCATGATGCGCAAATCGTAAGTGTCAAGCGGCTGCTTTCCAGTCGTGAATTGAATGAATTGTGTCTTGCGAAATATGACTCGAGTGGGTGCTTATCGATGATAATCCATATTACATTCAATTGTTTCTGTCTCGATTGCATCGAACGATTAATTGTTGTTTCATTCTCGAGTGGCACATCCGCTCTAGATAGCGAGCAAGTCTCAACAGCGCCATTCATAAATCATTACGCGTGATTAGCTAGCGATTGTCAGCGGCGCATACATTTTTTGACGGTGGTAGAAGATGGTAGCATGGGGGCATGGGGGAGGAAATTGCCAAGTCCACTCCTGATGCATAAGTAATCATAGCACGTGCTTGGCGCAAGAAATCCGGTCCTGAGAGCGGAGATCCACTACACACATGCAGTAAATGCACGCGCTATGACTGTGTGGATGTGCCCCCGTGGCCTCCGGGTCTCTTGGCTCTCCTCGTGGGTCTCATCTTGGTCGTCGGTGTCGTCCGCTCGGCGCGAGCCGCGTGCACACGTACGTCGTTGAATGCGTAGCGCGGTAGCCGTCCGGTAGGCGCACACCGGCAAGGAGGTGAGGAAGGCGAGAGCTGCGGCCGGCAGGTCAACGTGCTTCATCCCACTTGGATTCATTCATTCGCAACCGATGGGCCCATCCGATCCGGTCCCGGCCTACCGATGGCGATGATGAACAATGCACGCGAGACGCGCAAAAAACTAGTTTGAGGGTTGCGGTGAGCTGCAAGTCGCAACGAGGGTGCGCCGTGGATGTGGTGCACGCACCAGTTAACGTTTTCGATGTCCCTTGCGGTTTTACTACTGCGGTCTGGCCACTTCTCACACCGTGTATGCAACATGTAGCCGCGGTGTGTGTAGGTGTCGACAACTATATAGCAGTTGCATCCATATGAGAGAAAAAAATTAACTTTTTTCTGATGACTCGGCATCCGAACGTAAATCCGATATGTTTACCTCTGCATGTTCTATTTGTGGCCAAACGAGGAAGTGCTGACGTACCAAGTCGAGTTACAACCGGAGCCTTCAATTTCATTAGATCAACTTAACGAACATTTGACGAAATATCCGCTGCGAGATTTTATGTCGTTTACGCGTTTAAAAAAATGCCTAATATTTATGTCTGCCCGCATGGGCATTTGTAACGAATGGTGGACGTGTGGTGCGGACAAAGGCCAATTTAAAATCACCCGGGCCCTGGGTGCATGTGCACCGTTCGCACAGCATCATCCATCCGCCCGCTCTCCGCCGGCCGTGGGCTCTGGCCATGCAGGTGTTTCTCTCCGAATCGTGTCTCGGCCGTGTTTTCAGGTCCCTCCGGAGCGCCCGGAGTGTGTGTTTATCGGATGCGGTGTGTGCGCACCGCGGCGTGCACATGTTCCGCCGGTGTGTGCCAGGTGTTAAACGCTCCGGTGTGTGCTTCAGAAAAACGATTTACCTTGAATAACTGAATAATAACGAAACCGAATCGAAATCGGTACGCGGCCCCGCGCGCCACCGCTCCATTCATCGCGCGTCGCCTACCGATTTCGTGATTGCATCGACGAGGACCGATCGCGCGAACGAAAGAAGGATCAAAATAAATTTTTAATGTATGGGTAGGCTGACGGGCGGACGTTGAGGCGGTGGGCCGAACGCTCCGGGGTTATAAATATGATGCTTTGGGGATTTTCTGTCGATTGCAAAAGGAAAAAGCTATTTCCGGTCCTAAATTTACTTAGAAGGAAGATTAACCCTTTATTGGTTGGCTCGCCTTTGATGCATTTTATAGGGTGCTGTTGAGGTTGTCGAGTTCGGCATTACAAATAAGGTCTTCACCATAAACTTGATTCTGGCTTCCTTTCAAGAGTTAATAGAAGATCTTTAAGCTCAAGTTTAAGCGGACTCTCATCTTGAGGGGATTACCAGCGGTTTGAAGAAATGCGCGCAAACCGAATGTGTTATTTTCTTGTCTTTTAAGTGCATGGGTACTTACTTATCCGTACCAGCCGACCGCTTCCATAATCGGCTTAAACCGGTGGCACGAGTGCCAGAAAAAGGGTGCTAAATGTTCTGGTCAAGCCGAAAATGGGGCGGGCCCAGCTTAATATTAATTACCATTGCACCAGCTTGAAATCTGTGCTTACATCTGTACACGTACAATCTACAATCACCTGTTGTCACTTCTAGGCGCATTATTTTCTGCATGATCTCGTCTTTGGGTAGCCAAACATAATAACCGGAAGAACTAATCCGAGCGGGTATAGTCAAAAAAGGTGATCGAAAAACCACTTACCGTAAACCGGCGCGCGCGCGCGCATGGCGGTGGCTCGGAATTTGGACAAAAAAGCGGTTTCGTATTCAAGTTACCGTTTCGGTATTTACGTGACTGGGCAGGTTTGTGAGATGACGAGTGCGTTTCTTCCATGGCGCGCGTACGGCTAGCACACGAAGAGCGAATGCAGGAAATGGTTGAATGATGTAAATTATTATATCATGGACGGCATGCCGTATTTCGGGGCAGAAAGGATGGGATGGACGCATATTGGAAGACAGTAGTCTTGGGCTGATTGTTATTTTGTGTTGTGGTTTCTTCGTTGTTTTTTTTTTTATGGACGAAATCAAGTTGCGCAGGGCAAAGGTAAAGGTGAGCGCGCAGATATAGGATTGATGTAGATTAGCAAAGGAGGTGGACTATACTCGGCCATCGACTGCAATGGACTCTGCAGCGAGGAGCAGAGATGCTGAAGGAGGGCGAGTGGACAAACCTATTTCCGCTACTGTGCACACACCACACAACATAAAACCTACATCAACGCAGCTGCACACCGACAATCCTAGACACGTTCGCCCTAACTACAGAGGAGAATCTAGATACAGAATTTACAACAACTTCTAGAACTGTCGAATAAAAAAACTCCAATAAAATATAATTTGCGGGAGATAGGAATCAATTGATTTCGCTCCAAATGTTTATTGGTAAGCTATTTAAGTTCTATGGGAGTCTCTCTATTATCTCCCATCCTTATAGTCCAATAGGCTCAAGTAAGAGTATGTAAATATTTTGGAAATCTGCTGAACATATTCTTGGGCGTGTTTTGCTTGACACGCATCGCATCCCATCGTGCAACACCATCGCATACATATATATATATACTTTCAGCACCGGCACGACCTTCCAGAGGCCGCGAATACACTACTCGCTTAAACTCACCTCAACCTGCTAGGAGAGAGGACGGTCGAAGAATTGTGAAGAACGTTAAGACGCACATTTCTTTCGTGACCTCTCTGTTCTCCTGAATACACATGACAATCACCTGTCTTTATTTACATGGCCCTTTCGAATATTACGAATGTAGTATTTTCGAATGTTGTGGAGAATTTCGTTTCTCTTTCGTTGATTTCAAGTATTGTGATGGGGTGTTTTGATTGATTGAATGCTGGTATTGCTTTCCTATTAACTTCTCGCTGAAACAATGATTATTGCCAATTATTGTCGAACGAGGCTATAAATTTAAATGAAGACATTACGCGTTTGTTCGCTTGTCGATGATTCGTCGATGATTAGCATAAATTAATAAGGTTCATCCATGCGCGCGTGTTCATTCATCGTTTGTGCATTCATTGACTCGTCTAATCGACGCACAATGTTCGCATAATAAGCCAGTTATCACCACTGATAAGACACATTATTCGATTTTAATGAGTACGGAACTTGATATTGCTTAAAATAATATGCGTTACGATCAAAAAACACGTTAAATATGATATCGTGATGATGAATGGTAAACGAAATTTGTCGATGGTAATTGTGAGCAGGTTTCACTTGACGCCTGATGCGATTTCCATCAATGCGTGCAACATTGTCTGTTAGATAAGTGAACTGTTACACCTTGTAACTGCGTCGAAAGTCGGCGGAAAACAAAACGACATGCGATAATGTTAGCTTTGCTTGTCGGTATGTTTGCGTTTGATGCCAAACTTTATTTCCTGTTGGCCTGCTGTACGCATATTGGTCTTCTTATTGATGGGTGAACCATCGCTTGCGAGCAGTATAGTAGCATGTGGAGTGTGCGTAGATAAAAGTGTTGGTTGCTTGCATCCGCTTCCAGTTCATTCATTCGTAAATTATGAATGAGTATTGAGATTTTTGCATGGACTATTATTACTATCTGCGCAAAGTGCATATGGACTGTAAGCACACGCTGCGGAAGTGGCAAGCCATAGACATCTGGCATACACTCGTCGTTAAGTGTAAGTTGAAGACAACGCCCAAGACGCAGTGGGAATAAAAGCGGAAGTCCGAAATTATATATGGGCGTCAAGGGGTGTGGTGCGTTGCTGTGTGGTATCCGGAGACGCGTTTGCGTGCTTCCGTTCACATGGAGATATCTCACGATCAGATTCCTGGAAGCACACTCTATAAGTGAGCTGCCATCTCTCTCCTCACTTACATTGGCAACTGGCTTATAGGTAGACAACAAACATGCACCTAGTCGTTTGTAATGCCTAGTAGATTTTAGCCCATTGCTGCAGATTCATTCATTGATGGCGTGTGCTTGCGTATGAACGGCGCGTGCATGCCACTGAACGCCTTGGAAGGAAGCGCCTTGTTTGCCTAAACACGTCGGCGGAAAGGAAACGGAAGCAAGGAGTATTTGTGATGTGCACTTCCTCTGCCAGCCGGCGTTTGTCTGGCTTTTGCCTACTCACATCCGACGATGATGCCTCCGCGCATCTCTGGCTCTTTTCGGAGGTTTACAAGAAGCAGGCAGCCGGTCGATACCAAGACTGCCACTAATCCGGAGCGGATATCGAACGGTTCTGGGGATGTGGGTATAATTATGTACACCATCTTCCGGTGTTGTTATGACAGAGGAAGTTGTTAATGTGACTCTAAAATCTGTCTGGAATTTCGATGCGAAAATAACGTGTCGTCATATTTTAGGAGCACTTTAAAATATTTATGCTTTTATTGCTGTGCTGTGCGGCGATGGCAATATTCAACGATTACAACTTTTCAAGCAGCTCGCTCGGAAAGTGGAGTCAGAGGCGCAGGCTAAGTGCTTTTCCCTCCGGAGATAAAGAGGATCGCGCGCGCGCGTGCGAGGCCCAAAAAGGAAGTGAAAGAAATCGAGCGTGAGATGCAAAACGGGCGTCGCACAAATCGCGTCTAGACAGATACCCCAAAAAATATTGACAAACGGCATAATTTAAAAAAGCAGATGATAATTGCTCCGCCACACCGGAGCACTCAATGCAGATGATGTTAATTTCTCGGATTGACGTGCTAACGCTTCCACTCTCATTTTAACATCCTCAATCGCATTCCAGGCGACAACAATGCGCCGAATATTGGTGCTGCGGTCGGTTTTAATAGCCGTAAATACATTTCGGATTATCTCCCTCTCGACTAGAGTGTATAGAGTGGTCTTGGCTGGTACGTGACCACTGGTCGCTTCTCGGAATCCGTGCAGTCCCATCGCGTCCGAAAAAGCTCCTTGCCTGACGACGGCCCCGGTGGAAATATGGCAGCGCACATAAAACGCTTTTAATTGTGTTTGCGACGACTTTGGGAGTGCTTTAAACAATTTATGCTCAGTTGTGCGTCCAAAGGACGGACGTTCGCGGTCGTTGGCGAGGTTTTACGTCACCCAGGGAGTGCACGTCGTGCGTGCCGTTTTGGTACAACATGCACACCCGAAAAACAAAACACTCGATTGTTGCCGGCAATAGTGCGTGTGCGAGAAGTTCCATCGAATCGATGGCCGCGGATTGTGTTTCAATACGTGAACGAATCGTAAACTGCTGCCAGCGAAACTGGCAAGCCAAGCAAAAGCAAACAGCGTCCTAGCGAGCCACGCAGAGAGAGTGGCTTCACTGCTGGAAGCAGTGAAAATGTTTTGCTTACACTTCCACTCGTTTGTGTGTTTGCATGCAAGCATGTCGTGCTGTAGGTGTGCGAAGTTATGCAGTGCACGGCTGCCGTCGCCATATAACATATTTTTATTATTTTCGAGGTCGAATTTTATATTTCTTGAAGGTTATTTGACTCCTCCACTCCATGGACGACGAACGCGGGCCCCACTCGCGCTCCTCGCACTCGACGACTTGTTTTTGCATGTGTGGCGGTCGTGCGGCCACTCGATGAATGAATGAATTTCGAAACATAACTGTCACAACAAAATTTCGGCATAATCGAAAGCGCTGGCTTGATTTGCTGAAATAATAACCA
The DNA here is from genome assembly GCA_027574925.1 of Ecitoglossa quadriceps. NCBI lineage: Eukaryota > Metazoa > Arthropoda > Insecta > Coleoptera > Staphylinidae > Ecitoglossa > Ecitoglossa quadriceps. The sequence goes on along the minus strand of JAODGC010000012.1, from coordinate 1,254,069 downwards.
ACTTTCCAGTAAATGCGGCTAAAACTAGCGCTCAAAGGCATACATCTCTCGAGTTTAAACAAACATTCTTCCTTCGGCTGTGCGTTTGACCATTTCTGAATGCTGGTTGCTAGGCGAATGCATGTTCAAAAAGCCTAGAAAATGTCGAAATGATCATCGCGTAGAAAGCTGCAGCTCACGTAGGAGGCTCCACTGCCATGCATGTGAGCGCAAGCGAGTAAGTAATCGACGCGAGCGACGAGGACGAGCGTCGTGCGTCCGCTTTTGAATGTACTACGTATTCCATTCATAATGGCTGCCCCGCGTTCGTTCATTCATAAAAACCGTGCGGGCAGAACGCGCGCGCACGCTCGAAAGCAGCAGTCGCGTCGATCGGCCGCGCCGCGGCGCTCCAGACACGAAAACCGAGAGACCTCGTGCATGCAGGCCGCCGCACTCTCTCGCTTCGACTTCCATGCCTCGCCCATAACGCGCCCTTGCTTGTGCTCTTGAGCACCAGCCGCAGTGCACGCGCGCCCCACCGCGCGCCGCGCCTGCTCTACTACGCTCAGGCCGCGCGGCGCTGGCTGCCGCCTCAGTGTTCCACGACAATGCCGAGTGCGCAGTCCGCACGCTGCACGAGGACGCTCGCATCATTTACCCTATGCTGCACGGTCTCAAGCCAAAACTAGGATTATTATAAAACTGGCACGCGAGAGGACGATCTAAGTGTGAAGTCCGCTACCGATAGTGTGCATAATGCGCCTGTGAAAAGTAGCTGTGGTGGTTTCCGTCGCGATTTGAGTGTGTTGTTTGCCAGTTGGGATATTTACACCTTGAGAAGAGTGACGACGCCTACACCGCTGTTTTTTTGGGATTAGGATTACTTCTCAACTGTTCGATTGCTCCTGGCGCAATATGCACGCGTGCGACGTTTGCAGTCTTGCGCCAGGGTGGACCTTACGTGTCGCTTGCAACGGCCGCAGTAAAAAGTGAGTTTTCCTCGCGGCATGCGTTTTCCCAGTGCTGCTACGCACGCCCGCGTGTATATTTATGTGTACTTATTTTAAGTATCGTCTCTCGAAATGCGCGCGCGATACCAGCCGTTGGAAACTTTCTTATTCAAATACATCTAACGTAGGCGCTCGCTGCTTTGAACTCGACTCGTGCACAAACGGCAGAAACTTTGGGGACGACTTTGGGGGAATTTACAGTCATTCAAGTTTTCAAACGATTTCTGCGAGGCTCCCAGTCATTGAAAAAGTTGTTGATGCGCAACTCGCTTAAGTGAGCTCATCCAAAGTTGCGCTGAGTGAAGTGCGGTATTTACGTGGAGAATTGTTCGGTCCGTTCATCTTTTCCACGGTTCGTGGTATCCGTATCTGATGTCAATATGTTGAAAAGCCGCAGGCGATTCGGGGTAGGAAACGTTTGGAATGCGCGCCGGAGCGCGCCGCACGACGACCAGCGAGAGCCACAGCAAGAAGAACGAACCACGCTCTTCCTTTGCCTTTGAAAATTCCAAATACTACACTTCTTCTAAAGACTCTCCAAAATCGATGAGAGCCCGTACCGTCTTCTCCCTTTGTAGAACGCGGTCATTGCTCATTCTCGGGCGTTATTTATGAATGCAGGCATGTGTTCGCTGGTTGCCGGATTGTGTCGTTTTCGCTATTTTTGCTCATTCATTGTTGTCGATCGTAATGTGCGTCCTCCACCCAATCTCCGCGTCTAAGATGCGTGTGCGTAGCGTTGGCTGCGCTTCGGCCAGGTGTATATGCCCGAGTGTGAGAGATCGCGAGTGTTGGTCGCGCGGCGCGCCCACAGATCCTCCTGGTTTCCTGGCCGTGTGTGTATGCGTTCGTTCAGTGGGCAGCCTTCGCGCGGCGGCCCACGCCAGCCCGACCGGTAACGAGAAACGCACACCAGAGCGCACAGGCTGCTGCTGCTCTCCAGCTTTCCGTCGCCGCCGTCGTAGTCGTATTATTGCATATTTATGAGTCTCGGACCGCGCGCGCACGCTCTTTTTTTTTTTTTTTTTTTTTTTTTGTAAAAAGTGCGGGGTTGTAGATTTAGTACGTGTGCAACATTTTTCAGCGCCCACCGAAACTCGAAACTTTGTGTACCTAGCGTTGACGACTACCACGCACACAACATTCACTTAATTCCTACATTAATCTCGTAGAAACGCGCCTGGTTGGTGTTAAATCTATGCAGTGGAAATCAAGTGTTTCTTTTCTTTGGGATTGTTTTTTGTTATCGGATGCATTTCCTCTGAATCAATGAGGTGATGTGATGATGGCTGGTGGATACTTGATTCAAGTTTGCAAAGTCTACGGATTGCCTCCAATGACGATGGAATTCCTTTGAGAACAATTTAACTAAACAACTTTCAACGGTACATTTCGTTTCGTGACTTTATGACGATCCTGGTTTGGTATGGCCATCGTGTTGTCTGTCTATCTTGGCGTCTCTCGTGGTCTGCTTGCTATCGGTGGATGTACATTTCCGTGGAAGTAAGAGGTATGCGCTCTACGATGCCTCGTGTGCCGTGTACCAATTAACGACGATGATTATTTCAACCATTATAGACTGTTTTTCTTGTTTTGCTGCTGTTTTCTGGCTTGTTGCGCTTTTTGCATTGTCGTTTCCTCTGCCGCCATGAATGAATTCATTCACTAAAATGGATTGAAAAAATTGCACTCCACTCGGCTATATCTCCACACGCCGCAAAAATTCAAATGTCAAGGTGAATACTCGTCTATCGCGTGGTGCGAGTAATATATTCCTAGCATGAATAAGCCGCCGATCGTGATTCTATCAGTAGAATGCCTGTCTATTCTCTATTGTAAGATGTGCATTTATCGAACCCGGTGCACTAACATTGTGTTCGTTCTGCTTGTTCCAGCTGGCGACGATGACGGACCAAGGTGGAGCGTGGTTAGGGCGCTAGATCCGTTGGCCACATGGCTTACCATGGAGGCCCTTCTAGCTTGCCGCGCGCGCACAGACCGCGGGCGCCCATCATGAGCGCCCCGGCGCCGGTGACCGCCCCGCTAGCACCTTTACGCAGCCCGCCAACGACGACGTTCGTTCCAACGTCGCCGACGCCGGTGCAGAGCGCACTCACGCAGCTGTCCGCTGCTGCAACGGCGGCGGCCGCCTCCGTGTCGCTGCTCGCGCCTCGCCCCGAGACTGAGCGCCGCAACAATGAGTATGTGGACACGCCGATTCGGCCTGCGCACCGCGAGGTGCCGCCACCGCCACTACCGGCGGCGGCTGCCGCAAGTGGATTACCTCCACGCGTGCAACGTCCGGCTCGTTTACCCATCCCGCCGCCGCCCTCTGCGCACCAACTGCTGCCGCCTGTCACCAAGCAGCCGCAGCCGGCGGGTGCCTTCGGCAAGGAATCCACCTCGCCGGCGCCTGCGATCCATGATACCAGGCCGTCGATCATCTGCGGTGAGTGCGGACGATGCAGCTGCCCATCGTGCCAACAACCGCGGCCGCTGCCTGAATGCTGGACCTCAACGTACCACTGCAGCGCAGATAGCATCATCGACTATGCATCCTGTTTGTGTTGTGTCAAGGGGTTGTTCTACCATTGTTCGGAAGCGGATGGCGGCGACGCTTGCGTCGACGAGCCGTGCAACTGTGGACCTGACCGGCGGACGGCGCGCTGGGGATGCCTCACGGCGCTCTCCTGTGTGCTGCCCTGCCTCCTCTTCTACTGGCCGCTGCAGTGTGGCAAGCACGTGGTGGAAGCATGCTATGCGCGGCATTCGCGCCTCGGTTGCCGGTGTCGGCCAAAGACGGCGGCCTCCTTGGCCGGCACTACACAGACAAACACGCCGGAGAAGCGTCTGCTAGATGCGACGCCGGACTTTTAAAGTGAAGTGCGAACAAGTAAAAACTGGTGGTGCGCGCTGCAACTGACTTTCTGCAAAACGGACACTACGTTGCGACCATCGCAACGCAACGCATATACTTTATATTAATTTATTATTTTTTGTAAATATCGGGGATGTAACTGTAAAATGTAAAAAGTTTTTTTTTTTAAACGACTGTTAAAAATTATTTAAAATGAGAAATAATAATATGAAAAGTGCTTTTTGTGAGTTCGCCAGTGCCTCGAGAACGTCGCGATCGTTGCGCCCCTTGGGAAATGAAGATGCTGCAGGGAAGTAACCATCCACGGCATGACCAAGAAGGAAGCAGGGGGCGCATCGTGCGCCGAGGTTACGGCTCTCCAGTATTATCTAGTCCTGCGTGTTGAAACATGAAAAACGCGCTTTTACAACGCGTCGAGCTACCCCTACCCTAAACTCTAGAAGAACAGCAAGTGTAAAACGCAACCCTCTCGACGTCTGCGTCCCAGTACCCTGACCCGAAATGAATATCTTACCTTACAAGTATAAACTAAGCACATATTGTATATTATAGCTAAACTTTTTTTGTTTTTAATAATTAAGAGAAAACAGAACTGAAATATTGTTAAGAAAATACTCTTACTACTACTCTACTCTTCTGAATGTATTGTACGTAGATACATGTGTAACGATGTCTAGTTCGAGGGTGGATCATTTACGCGGAGGGTTGTAGGCGGTGGTTTGGTTCGTAGCTCGATGAGCGTGCAAGATGAAACGCGAACCAAAATGTGCGTGCGAATTTACGATTTATTGTATGAATGAGGTGTCCTTCACAGCAAACATTAAGGCGGGCAGGGTGCGTGCATTGGTTGAAAGAATCTTACATTGATATAACACTGAAATGTATGCTAAGCTGGACAGACGAATAGATGGTGCGGGTACCCTGCTTCATATAACTTACAAAATTATCTATTGCACGAGAGTTTAACATGTAGTATTTTTTTTTTCTTTGTAAAATTGCAAATAGCGCTCAGGCTGCGCTGAGATGCCAAGTGGCGAGCATCGAAATGCGACGACAATCGTGGCGGATTTGTGTGGATTTCGGGAAAATGTATAGAGTATAAATATGTAGGTAGGAACAAATTATTCAATGAGAGTATATTTTTTTATGAGGGACGAAATCAGGGGCTTGTTGCATTTCGGCGTGTCGGCTTGGTGGTGATGCTGTAGAACGCTGGGCGCACTTAACATGGCGTGATCCTCGTCGTCTCTCCATTATTCGGAGGGACGAGTGCATTAAATGCACGCGCACAAAGGGTTGCGTTCACTATCCTGCGGCGTACGTCGCGGAACTCCTAAAATTTGCGGCGGCGCCGCTTACACATATATTATATTTTTTTGTAAAGTGCGGACCTCAGGTCCGCTTAGAGGAAGTACTCTCAACATGAATCGAATCGATACAGTTGTACATGCGGACGAATCCGGCGAGCGAGAAGAGAGCATGCAAGAGGTGCCAAAAGATGATTGAAGCAAGGCGCAGTGAACACATGTAGCTATATGAAGAGAAACAAATTGTAAATAAAGAAGAAACTGTAATATTACTATCTAATAATGTTAATAACACGAAACCATCGTCAACAAATTACATCACTGTTGTCTTTATTTCTCGTCTGTGACTTCTCCACCGAAATTTCCTTTCAGCAGGAAGGCAGCGAAATTCATCAATGACTGAATGGTGCGACGTCGTGCAGCAAAGCAAACAAAGCTTGCGTTGTGTGTCCGTCCGGTCGAAGATTGATGAATTATTGCGCTGACCACAAAATCGACTTGGCGCTGAGAGAGGGCTTCTATTATGCATCTGACGCGCGCGCGCCCGGCATTTGCGGTGAACTCTGAACACGAGCACAGTGGCTTTCATTGAGGACGCGCTGCGATGAAGGCGTCGATTGTGTCGTCGTCGCTTGGGCGATTTTTCCAAACGCGAATCGCTCTTCTCATTAAAATGCACGCGCACGGCCGCGCGAGGGCCGCCCGCCTGAGTCACATGACCGGAAGCGCTACTTATGTGCGTGCGCGGCCGCGCCACAGGATGATTTCCATCTGGGTACATCCTCATCAAGGCGCGCTCTCCGCCACGCGGGCGCATATGTGCCGGCGACATGTGGGATTCTGCCGATGAAAAACTGATTCAAATTGCTATTGCCAGCGTGGTCTGAATCTCAAAGGAGTGGGCTGCTGCCCTCCTCTACTCGATTGCGCGAAAATGCTCGTAAATTCGTGCGTTATTGTGCATTTCGAACGCAATATGCTTGATTACAAAGTAGTACAATCTGTCTTTTGCACAATCCTGTTTGCGGCCAGCCGCGCCGTTCGCATTCCGCAACGTGGGTGACGACTTTATTGCTCGCTTGCACCGTTTTGCCGCCTGCCTACAGTCCAGCTACACACAGGTAATTCATCGAAACACACACGCAAAATGTTAACAAATGCTTGCAAAATATCATACTAACAATAACATACGAATGCATGCACAAGCCCCATTACACTTTGAGCCCAGGTGGCGTTTTTATGCCCTGGAAGATAAAAATGACCTCTTCATTCAGCTCATTCTTAAATCGCTTTAGTATTTTAAGAGTGGTAGAAATACGGTCAGACACTATCGGCTGTAGGTAGTCGGCTGTAGGTGACTGAAGTCAATTTGTTTTATTTCGCGCTGTAGCTGATGTCAATTTGATCTGAAACTGATAGGGTTGATGATAAGTTATTTCGAGATCGCTTCCTGTCGCGTCTCTCCTCGACACGAGAGCGTTTTACTACGGAGAAGTCGACGTGTTCTTAATATAAGCGCATCCGCACGCCAGACGCGCCCGCAGACTGCAATTCGCGAGCGTCCGACGAATTTTCATTCAAACACGCGGCTAATTATAACCGGCAAGCGCATAAAAACAGCATTAATTTCGTGTGCGCGTTCCACAAGTCTGCGTACAAGTTGTTTGACATTTTTCAGATACATCTCTATGCCGCAGTTATCTTCTAGAATGTGCTTCATTCTCTATGTAGTAATCTTTTCCTGTCTTTTCCGTTCCTTCTTGGTGCATCCTATTTATGAAAATCTAAGTACGATGCGTTTACGACGTGTAAGCGTAGAAGTTATTCGCGTACGAGAGCGCGGACTCGTCCGGCCTCTACGTGCAATAATAATTTCCCATAATTTAAATTCCGATGCAAATTTAGCATTGCACTCTTAAGCGCACGACTGGTCTAGCTCGTCTTCATCTCGTCGCGATTTTCATTCGCGTTCGTCTCGTTGGGAATCCTTTCAAACGGCCATGGTGTTCGTTCTGTCGTTGCTATAGTGTAAAATAATAACAAACGCTAACAAAAACTGAAATAGGAATGCGCACGCAGGGAATTTACGCTCTTTTTGACGTCGCACAGCGAATAGCGTAAATCGTAATTGAGTATAATAATAATAAATTAAACGGAAGTTGGTTCGTCGTCCCGTTCGCATTCGATGGCTCGATGACGAACGTGCTCCACAGGATGGACTATATTTACGCGTAGAATGTAGAAACGTGCGTAGGGAAAACAAGCAAGGAAAACGTCGATAATTTAATCAGCAAGAATCTCATTCAGATTCGTGTTCTCTGAATGCCAGACCTTGAATAAGCGGAAATTGTTCTTGGTGGAATTGCACGCAAATGAAAATTAAATTGTTAATACACTGATGGTGTGTAGAGTTGATGTCGATTTGTTGGCAAACAAGGAAATGCAGCACAATTGTCGGCAGTTTGCAAAAGCGGATAGGAAAAAGTGCGTAGTTGTGAAATATTTTAGTGACAAATGTGGCGCGTATCCGGTCTCCTATTACATACTCGCACACATATGGCACGCGCACATACGAGACGCAGATGTAATAAATTCAAACCGGGCGTTGACGACGCCATTTGTTGATTTTCCAAGCGAATGTCGAACGTTCGACGTGTTCACGCGTGAATTTCAGTCGGACGCACAATTGCACATAAAGTCAAACATTCCATTCACGCCGCACAATGGCGACGGGGCCGAAAAGTGCTGCTTTTAATGTGATCGACTGAAAGGGCCTCGGCAAAGAAATTTGCAGATCCATTTTCGACCTTTATGAATGCGCACGATCCGCTCGCAGCCGACGAGTTAAGCCCTCGAGAGCGCCGAGGAGAATTAAAAACTCCGGGGTCTCAATAGGAATGTCGAATGCGATTCCGGGAAGGCGGATTTTTTCGTCTCCGTGCCTGCTCGGGTAGGCGCAACCTGCCCTGCCCTCGGCCTTCATTCCGCATTGCACATGCTGCTCGGTGCACCCCATGCCGAGTGTGTTCACTCTTTGACGAGCACTTGCTTGGGAAGGCAGGCGTCTGCGAGGATGGGTGGATGCGACCTAAGACGCAGCTGTTGTTTTGGGAAGTCTGCTGCGTTCACACACACAGCCCTTCTACCAGGGGAGTCTTCCGAATTGCTGCTCGAGGGCCGTGTCCACCTGTGGAACGAGAGGGTGATGCAGTCGTTTCGTTTTTCCAAGTGGCATTCATTAAATGTGCATTTTTTATCGATGTAATCTTGGCTTAGATTTTAGGTACTCATGTCAACTTATTCTTTCGTATTACATCAATGAGGAGCATTTAGCCAGCATCGAGAGCTGATTCATTGATTCGTAGTCGATAGAAAGTTTGTAAATGTCAGGCTAGTGTGCACGTTTGTGCATTGTCCGAGACGGAAACTATTTTCTTATTTGTTGTTTACTTAACGACGGAGTCTAATTAAATTTGCAAATATAGAAAGAGCGAAAGTCTCGATCTCGACTTCATTTGGTATGTGCGCGGTGAGTGAGCGACATTCCAATGAAGTAATTGATAAATTTCCTACCTTGGTATGTGGTAGTCACTACGAAATTGAGCTACTCTTAAAAAATGATTTGAACTAATCAGAGAAATGGGGAAAGAAGGTGGATCTGTTTTTCTGTTTCGTTGACTTTATCCGATTTCTGCCTCTGGAGCAGTTTTTATTACACTATTTTATATCCATCCTATGCGTGGTTTCACTCCTCCGCTTACTATAAACGCGTGTAATTTATGAATTACGCCATCACACGTTCATGAGTTCATTCATATACGAATTGTTATTCTTCAGGAGGTAGGAGGAACGAGGCGCGTAATATATCTGCGGCGTGACTTTCTCCACGAATGTCCTCTGTGATTAGCTCGTCGCCACCGCCCGGAATGGAGATTTTTGTCCACGGTTTACGCGCTGTGACGCTTTCGGAGCGTTTATCGCCGCACCAGGTCCTACCTGATGCGCGCGCTTGTCGTTACGGTCACCATCTGGCCGGCAAACTCCTTCACACTCCGGCCTACTACACACGACGGACGTGTGTCCGTCTTGCGTCTGCATACCTGTGTGCCCACACGGCCAACTAGAAAATGTCTCCACTCGCCTGCTAACTGGCTGCACGTTCAAATCCAGTAACTCCAACTGCATTAGCGTTGAACTCATTCAAAGTGGAAAAAGTTTTCAAATTGAAAATTTGCCTGTGGTATGATGGCAAAGATAAAATCTGAAATGGTGTTAACTGATACATTTAATCGATTTGTTGATTCAATGAACGCATTTGTTCCCTGCACTAAGCGCTGGGCAAATATTTATCAGACCGTTCGTTGCGTTCGAGTGGTGGAGTATTCGCCTGGTAATTGCATCGATGAGGCGGCTAGGTCGGTCGTATCAATGAGATTTATTTTTGTTTTGCGAGCGGCTGCGAGAATAGTCTGCTACAAGCCTGCGCCATTACTTCAGGCAGCTATTTTCGGTGGCGGATGTTTACTAAATATATTACGCGCCGCACTTCCTGTCCGCGGCCGGCGGCGGCTGGAATAATGCGCCATTATATTCCATATCGATTCCGATTGGGCGCTTGGTCGCGCGCGGATTGTGCTACGTTTTGCGTTCCATTCATAAAAGCGTCATTACGACACTTGCGGGCGACAACTAAATTGCGTACGAATGAACGAAACGGCCTCGGCCAAACATAGATAGTTTCATTCATAGCAGGTCTGCAAATCAATTGAAAGTTACCAATGACGGGAATGTTCGTTGTTCTCCCATCTTGGCAACAGTTGATTGAGAGCCTTTGAAGTTGGAATAACTTCCAAGGACCTAGGGTTTCCAGTCATCAGAGTTAAGCTCTGCTTGAGGACTTTATTATGTCGCTCTGTGATCATACTTTATTCTTTGACTCTCTTTTGGCTCTACCAGCACCAGCGTCAATTTCGTTCGCTTATGTTGTTTTGATGATGTTTGATGATGATGCGTTTGGTTATTCTGACTGCGTACGCGCCGCCAAGCGTGCGTGCAGTGAGGAGTTGAGGCTCGGCCGGATCGTCTCGAACTCGTCACTTCCGGTGGCGGGGGAGCTGGGGCCGTTGCCGTGGGAACCCAGCCGCGGCCGGCAAAAACCAGCGTCTTGCTGGCGCGTTAAACTCCTAAACCTAAGCAATAAACATGCTAAAAATGAAAAAGTTTCTAAAAGCAACTGCTAGCCAGCACCTTGGATCGAACTTGAGTGATTCCCAAGTATCAGCCCGTCGACATGGCGGCCTTCTACAACTACCGGCATAGGATCTGCACACCAGCGGATTCGGTTTTTTGCAATTTTTAGCTTCGGCGGATGAATGAATGAAATACGCGCATTGAAGGCGCTCGCCGGTGTGCTTTGTGAATAAACGAAATTAATGAATGAACACTCGAACAGCCGGTTGCCTGCTGAAGGAAGGAAGTGAGAATTCTTCATGCATGGCCGTGACACGGGATGGTGCGTTTCTTGTGCATCCAGCGCACATGTCGTCAAACAGCGCGCTTCCTCCGACAGCCAGCGCGCGGGTACTTTGGTGTTGAATAATTTTATTGGTATTGTTATTAGCTTAGTTTACAAATGTTGTCGTCCTCAAAGTATCCGCAATCCAGCCGAGGCAGACGTGAGATGAGAGCGATGCTTAAAGGGATTACATAACATCCTCTTTTGCTTCGTCTCGCGCAACTCCAGCGAGGGAAGCTACCCTCGAGCGTACTTGGTAGATGTCAGTGATGACAGAATAGTAGTGAGAAACGTTCACCCTTGCAGTACGTACAACCAGCTGGTATTTTAATTACTCAAATTTGTTTGCTTTTTTACGCAGCGTTGCGTACCATGTTGGCTTAGGAAAACCATGTGAGGTTGGCAATTAATTGAGGGCCAATGAAAATATCCACTGCGTGTAAAAAGTCCGGCTAGGTGGTTGGATCGAATTAATTCTTCACTGCTGGGTGAGGCTACTGTGGGAGCACTTTTGCTCCATTACTTCCTCTTATATCTCCGTTCGACCGCAACACACTCGTGCAGATATAAAGGGTAAAATTAGAGCGTTTTTTTAATATATCATCCGATTAGTCGATGACGAAAGCACGAGGATGAGTGCACTGTGATCTCAAGCGTTACGTTCTGGGTGTTTGGGGTTCGTTCGTAATCGTGCAATATGCCTTGCTTGAGTTGCGAGGATGGCGTAGGGACGCAGATTTCTTTGAACGGCTTTCTGAATAGACAGGATGCGGATAATCCAGACGCCTTCGGTTTGCGCGCTGCTTGGCAAGCACGTACGTCCCGTCCACACCGCCTCACAGCGGAAGTACGAAAGCGTCTCTTCTTTTATGACGAATTTAATATGAAATACGCGCTCCTTCCCTCGCATCTTGTCTCCTGCGACGTTCCGCGTCTCGCTTCTTCCGGTTCTCAATGGAATCCATTCATGATCCGCCGAAGCACGCTCATTGATGCCGCGCTCGATGTGGCATGATGTTCTAAATGCGTTTGGTGCTTAGGAAGGCAGAATCACTCGGCATTAGAAAGGAAGTGTCGATTATGAATAAACAAAAGACAAGCGCTTGACGTGACCACCGGTCGAGCAGCTGTAAAAATCCGCAACGTGCAAAGCGAAACGAAAAACAAATGAAAACGTGTAATGACTGCGTGATTAACCGTTATACGTTTTTCGCTTGGCCAAGGACACTTATAAAGCGCATTCGTGGACTCTGTCGACGACAAGGTCCAAGCAGTTCGTGACTCCTCTAGCCGCGCGTTATTCACGCTTCATTCGGCCCTGTCATTTTTATTAGCGGCAAAGCGGCTCAGCTGCGCTCCATTAACGAATTAAATTTTTGCACCAATTCCGCGGCTGCACGACTTTTTAATAGGTGCATTAATTGTGCGCCGCAATTAAATTCGCTCACAAGTGTGTCAGCACCCTTGGAGAATATCTATTGTTTGCAATGGTGACCGCGTGCCAATTCGAGCTTTTGTTTTCATTGAGGAAACAGCACAGACTGTCGTCGAATAATTGGCAGCGAACTTTCGACGCGTTGGCATCGATTCGAATGAATCGCTTCTATTAATTAAGCCGAGCCATTCAAATGTGCTTCTAGACTAGCCCTCAATTGTGATTACGCATTCCGAATACACAGTGTCACATTGTTACAGCGAGAGTTGGTTATGCGCGCTAATTATAAATACGCTAATCGCGACCGCTCAAAGAATTCTCTCTGTTTTACTGCATCAACTCGTTCGCGTGCGTATAAGGCGCTCGGCCGGCAGTGAACGCAGGAAATCACCAGCGGAAATTGATAATTATTATGTGGACTATCAGAATTCAAACAGGCTTTCAGACCTTCATCAATGCATTTTCGTGCTTTAATGCTCCTAACTCATTTTCGAATCCGGGATCTTCGATGCTGGATACAATCTATTTCGTGCCGGCAAACTTTATTAATGAATCCACTCGTAAAATTTAATGGAATGTAAAAAGAAACGAACGCAAAACGTTTGTTTCACACTTGTTTTCGCCCGGCTGCTGCGCGCGTTCATTAATATTCCGCTCGTTGGTGCCTCACGCGCTCCCGGTCGATTTCGCATTTCATTGTGTCCCGTCGGTGGCGAGTAGCCCGGTAGCTACCTGAGTCCCACCGAATTGCGTCGCTCACGTACGTTTTTATGCGTCTATTGAGGCCCTCAGCTCGTAATCGCGCGCGTGCAAGGACCAAAAAGAGGAGCGTGCAGAATGAAAAGCGCAACGGGGTGCGCGCGCGACGCAGTGGAATAAGAAACAAATCGTCGAAACCGAAGCGGATCTTGAAATTGAAACAAAACGAGCGCGGAACCCGGGCAACAAGAAGGCGAAGAGGCAAACGAGCCTCGGCCGTGCTGTACGATGGTAAAACAAACCATTGAGACCATCGGACGATGGCCAAGTACGAACGAAAGGACGAACGAACAGCACTGGAGAGCAAAGAATAACGCTCGCTAGTCGCGATATAATTGATTTCCTGGTATACGCACGGTTCTTGCATGCCCACGACCACATACACAATCTTTGAAGAAAAGGAATAATAGTCGGACACAAGTCGTACCTCATAAACTATAAGCGTTTTTATGATGGGTATTTTCAAGTTGGATTTCTTAGATGCTCCGCAGCTTTCTGTAGTGGTTTCACTTCTTCGCACAAGTTGTTTTTTTGACGCGTAGCGGCAGATAATCATCTCTGCGACAGGCTCATTTGTGACAAGTTATGCAATTGCATAAAGCACAAGGAGGAGATGAAGAGCAGGAGATCTTGCAAATACTATCGTAAAGATTCCCTCTTGGAAAAAGTCCAATGCAACGGCGTAAAATGTAGGAAGGTTGTAAATGGCAAAGTTCTAAAACAACCGCGAAAAGCGAATGGAGCAGAAACGTGCAGTCTTCGGAGACTGTTGTGTTGTTCGTTGCTTAACAGTTCCAAGTTTAAAGCGACTTGCAACCATGTTCACGTTCTACAAGAGCACTCTTGCGCTCTTGCCCAGCTCGCCTTTCGTGGTTCACATTTCTGCTTCATGCCGTGAGCCGCTGCTGGGTCTCTTCTTGGTCCTCGCGGGCCAGCGTCTTCTCAAGGCCGCCGCATTTCTGTTTATGTGAGCGCGCTGCAACGCCAGCATCCGCACACAGGATAATCAATGACTTCTTGTACGCTATGTCCGCGAGCCCGTTGCCGCATTGCTGCGGTGCGATCGATGAGAAACCGTCGTATTTATCGATTCCGTGAGGTATGAATATGGTTTTCATGTGCGCACCGAGCCCACGATTCAGCCAGCAAGAATCGACGATCAATCAAGCATTATACTATGGCCAGCGAGCCGTGGGGACTTGACAGAGATGCAGAGGACATTCGTGCGGATGAATGAACGCAATCTCTCATCGATAATCATGCAATGTCTGCCACTCCAAAACCATCTTGCAAGTCAGTCATAGACGTCATGGTAATGTGGATGATACATTGGTACAATGTATTTGTAAAGGTTGAAACATGGTTGGAATACCCACAACGCCCACCGAGAAAAAAAAAATCATCTCAATATTTAATTTATGTTGTTAGCTCAAACCGTTTCGAATACTTTCCGCACGAAATTAACGCGATGGGATGCTGATTCCGGCGCTGATGGCTTTTTACACCTATGCATTGCTCTCTGTTGGCTGTTCGTGAATATGTTGGCGTTGCTTCGTTCGCGAGTGGGCCGCACGGGTTAAAAATACAACTAAATTGCTGCAAAGTGTGGGTGTCGAACCTAAATTCCCCGAACGCTGGTAGGTGTCCGATTCATTCATATTCGAATGGATATGCGTCGTCGCTCCTCGTCCAACTCCTGGCGAGGTGTTTTGCTCTTCGTGCACCAATGTCTTTTTCGGGCACTGATTTCGTCCACGCGTGGAGACCGAGTACCGCATTCTTGTCTTCCTCCTAGGAAGCTTCCTCTCTGCAGCAGAAATAAATAATACTCGGCCGCATAGCTTAAATATTTAATGCACCTCCGCTTGACCAAACATTGTAGACAGTGGGAACATGGAAACAATGAGAAAATATATCATCCATTGCCATGTCCGAATGCAGCACCAATGTCAAGCCATTATTGGTGTACTTTTATGTTTTTCTCCACATCGCTTCGGAGTGGGTTGTGCAATATTTTAGGTTTGGATTTTTTTATTGTTTCAGTAATGTTGTAGGCATATTTCCTTCGTTTGATAATAATCACGCACACGCGAATAGACGACGTCGATTGATTGCGAGACCACGGTGCTTTCCTAGAAATCCGACACAACGACTGGGTCCGATTATTTTTCATAATGCAACGCACACGCACATTCATTTCCAATATTACTATGTTCCCAGCGACAAACGACACGACGGTGGACGCACTCTCAGCCACCGATCGAACCAGAGGCGATACCAAGAATTGCGGCTTGGTCTTCGCGTCACTTGAGCTACGGCTTCCATCAAGCGCGACATAGACATCGAGCTATTGATGTTTGCAAGCTGGTATAGAATGAGCAATGTACGAGATACCCAATGGTTACAAGTAAGTGTTTTGTTGGTTTTGGCCGCGAAGTGCCTGATATTCATTATATTAGGTTGATTCTTCATTGATACGGCGTTCCTCTTCCACATACTGAAGAAGGCTACAAACTGAACATATTTTAAACATAAACAAAATAGTAAGTGAAATGATTTTATTACGATCCCAAGTAATTAATGAAATTGCCTATAGTATTCCTGGACACAACGAAGGGTCAAAAAGTCTAAGCAAAAAGCTTAATCCTACCAGATATACAATTTGAGCTTGTTTGTTAACAGTTAATGAAATGGGTAAAGTTGCGAAAAGCCAATAAGACATGATCCTTAACAAGTTGGTCGTGGGATTGATGTTTGATGTTTGCTCTTTATGCGACAGACGATTGCCTTGACTTAGATCGCTGTGTGACAGCGAGATGTTGGATTAGTTGGAAAACTATTTTCTGAAAAACGATTTATTTAATTAGCTAGTTTTTAGCCGTGCTTTTATTGTAGTTGGAAATGTTTTCCTTTCAACTTGAGTGCGTTGCAAAACTTTTCGAACAATGTAGGATTCCATTGCTTTTCCACCGGTGCAGTAAAATATTTTTAGCACAGGATTTGGCAACTGCTTATTGTGTAAGTTTCATTCACTGGTTGTGCTTGGGTTTCGTTTCTCTTTTTTCTGATGAACTTTGCTTAAAATTGGAGCGTGCAATTTCAAAATATGCCAAGGTGGGGTTCTAAGATAGGCAACTTCAACATCAGCATTACTTATTCAATTTAAATATTTGCCAATTCAAAACATTTCTAGAGTCCATTTAAAGTTATAACGAAAACAATATATAATGTGCTACTATTATTTATTTAATGGCCCACATGTATTAATGTCCTCTCTAGATTACAACAAACAAATTAATTACGCTGCCCTTAATTATTTATCGTGAATGTTAAATATTTAATTTAAAACGTTATATCACAGTACATAATATATAGTTGCATTTAATAAATTTAGACATACTTTCATTGTTTAAAAACTTATGGATGATCTTTTTCTGTTCAAATAAATAATATTTCAATTAATTAATGGGTGATGCATGATGTACTTAGTCATTTGGCAGCAATGCTAGTTTGGTAGTTTTTACGGGCTTCTTTTTCTTCTTAGTTTCGACTAAAGGCGAGTTGATTTCCAATGGAAATTTAGGATCAAAATGTGTTTTGATGACTCGGTATGTAGGGCTTCTTCTTACTTTCGGGGCTTTTATGTTATCATTTGCCGATTGGCGTTTGGAGCTTTAAAATAATGGTTCAAACATAACGTGATATTTGTTTGTGAGTTACTTACATAATGTTTTGTTTCTTGTTACTTTTTGGTTTGTCTTTTTTCTCCTCTTTTGGTTTTTGAACTTTTCGGTACATTGGTTTCTTCTTTTCACATTTTTGTGTTTTGACTAAAATTCCTTCTCTATCTTTGTAGTCACTGCAAAAAAAAAGAATGTTATTACAATGTCAGGTTATAAGAAAACTTACTTTTCTTACCCTTTTAATCCCCAGGACAGAGGATTTTGTGGATCCATATCGCCAACACCAAACCACAATTTATTCTTTAGTGTTATCAATTTATTTTGAATTTCAATCAACTTGATAATTTGTGGATTATATGCGTTATCTCCCAACATTCTAGAAGTTATACGGGTTTAAAAATTGTTTCTAATAGATGAATCAAATTACCTTGGTTGTATTGGATGCAACAAATTGCTTGGTTTGTTTTTGGCAGGTTTGACTGGAATTTTCTCCGGCAGTATTTCATTCACTTTGAACTCATTGGTGGCAACGTTTTGTCCGCTACGTTCTGGTACTGGACGCTTCTTTTTCTTTTTCTTCTTCTTGCATACTTTTTTGGTGTGTTTCGCTGGCGTGTCTGAGCAGGAAGAGCTAGAATCGTCGCTGCAATCGTACTTCCAATTCATCATGTCTAAATTAGCTTTGCGCACCTGTGAAAATTTAAAAAATAGCATGTGTTTTCAAACTTATTTTTATTAAATGCCAAAATGGTTTTTAATAGATGAAAATAAAACATGTACATGAATGTCCTACCCTGAGTGGTTTTCTTGCTTGTGGTTTTGTCTGCAGATGTGTTTGACTCTGGGCTTTGACAGGACGTGGGATTTTCTTTTTTTCTGGAGTTGGTGGTGGAGCAGCTGTAGGCGCAACTTCAACTAGTTCTTTTACTTCCGCACTTGATGAAGAATCATCGCCGTCATCACTGTATAAAATTATTAGACGTTTCATAGTTGAAATAATATGCGGCATTGTTATTTTATACCTGGAGTAATCTGAAATATTAATGTTTGCTGGTTCATCTGCATTGGAACCTTCAGTAAGTAAACGATTCATGATCTTAACGCGTAATTTTTCCTGGAAACAAATTAATTTAAATTGTGAACTGATTGAATTGTTATCATTACTTTTCTAGGATCTTCGTCATAAAAATCTAGCAGAGTTTGACAAAATGTCTTGCCCATCGTTTCAAAATCCATGGTATTAAAATGAGAATCACTACGACCTCCCAACGTAGATCCAGCAAATGATGCTTCCAGTGTAAAACTGTTTGCAATTCCCATCATCCACATCACAACACGGCCGGTACCTTCTTTACATTTTTGCACTCTGAATTTGCAGCCTTGAAATGAAAACTGCAAGGAACCAATTTGAAAGTGATACAAAGTGTAAGAATGTAAGCAAACCTTTTCTGGGGCGTTCTTGTGCAACATTAGAGGGAAAACCTGTTCATATAGTTTTCTATCCGGATTCTTTCTATTTTCACACCCAAAAATAAATATATTGTTACGTTTTGAATGCGCATGAAGATCACAGTACATTGCAACACCGCATTCTTCCACTAATCTAAAATAAGTTAAATTTAAAGTAAAACGTTTCAAACTGCTGTTAAAAAGACATACTTTCTAACCATTAATTTAGTATACCAAATTGTAGGATAATATTCTCTAATCACAGTCCTATACTGTCGATTTAGATCTCTTCCTGTTAATGAACATCTATGATTACCAACAATCACCCCATCTGGATTCAACATTGGCACTAACTTGAAAATAAAATTGTCACGAAGTTCTTTCGCAGGTCCACTATCACTTGTAAGATATTCTAAAATTCCGTGCATAATCCAAGATGAAGGCGTCTCCCCAGGATGAACACGTGCTGTTATTACGACAGCTTTCTTTTTCTACAAATTCGCAGGATATCATCAATAGTTATTGAATTATTGTTACTTAATCTTTGAAAATACCTTATTTGGGTTTGATTCATGAGGTGGAGTTGTCACAGTCACATAATACACATTATTTCCAGCTAGACTTTTACATAGCAATCGTAATGTTGTATACGTAGCTTTTATAGGATGTGCAACGATACCAAATAAATATTCCTGTAAATCCGTGTACGTGTAGGGATAGCTATGAGAAAAGTACACTTCATCTTCATTGTGTGGAAAATCAAATGTGAATGAAAGTGTATAGTACGTTGGCAGCTCAGGATGATCGTCATTGTTGCTAAAAATGAATCTCTGTAAGTCCAGGAAATTATATGTTCGATTAGATTACTGATTACTTATCATTACAAAAGTATGCAATATTATTCCCAACTCTTCTCCAACCAACTGAATGCATTTGAGCGTCTTTTGTGCTGTACATCAAAGGCTTCATTCCGTCACCATACAAATTTTCAGTTTTGGTAAAATTGACAATCGAAAAGCGGTATGTGGGACCTTTCTTCATTCCTGTGACCCGGAAATAAAACCATTGCATGTGGCGGTTTGTGTACATATCTTGACGAAGATATAACTCGTAATAAGATTCGTGGATTTTTATTGCTTTAGCTAAATTTCCGGATTCGAAACGAGACTCAAATCGAAGACCTTCTTCTTCGGGAGAGGGACATGTTTGTAATAAATATTTGCTACCATTTACGCTTGATCTGGAAAACTTTAATACAACTTTGTACATAATTTTCAAAGTTATATTTTAGATTGAAACTTACATAGTCAACAGAACTAATTGGATAGTACTGATATACTATAATGCCAGCTTCTTCTCCAACAGGTTTAGGAAGTACTTCACGTCCGGTTGGAATGTAATAGGGTTCGGGAGGACAAGTTTTGTAAGGTATGTGTTTAACTCTTTGGTCTAGAACCTGCAACAGTAGAAAGAGAATGGTGGTTTATTGATGTTTTAAACTTTTAATTTTGCATACTTGACATTCAGATGGCCATCTAGCTATTTGTTGTCCATCAGCTTCAATTTCTTTATCCCGATTTTCCTTGTACTTCAAAAACCAACTAGTGACTCTATCAGCTGGAGTTTCATCTTCCTGAAAACGGCGCCCACTAAGGACATGTTCCATATAATAGCAACTATTGGCCGAAATAGCCTTCCTAGGAGAAGCGTGCGGAAATAAATCATCCTGAAGATCCTTAACCAATCTCTGGCTTCCACCAATGGTGAGATACGTATCGGAGCAGGCACGTGACACTAAATCGAAAAACGTTTGAATACACGCATTTTTTCAATACTTAGTAACTCCACATTAATGCGATGTAAAGTACTCATTAATTGGGTATTTCAGGATAAAATGGTAAAATATTTGTAGAATAAAATGTTACCAGGAAAGGAAGTCTTTTCCGGCTCCATCTTTGCAAAAAGGAAGTAGACACTCTTTCAAAAACTTTTAATTTGGTTCTATTAAAGATTATCATCTGTGGTCCATTTTTGGCATTTAAATTTGATGTGATTGACTGATAAACAAATAATATCTATTTAATTGTTTATGTTCGACATATTGTTTGTGAGCAA
Organism: Ecitoglossa quadriceps; assembly: GCA_027574925.1. Taxonomy (NCBI): domain Eukaryota; kingdom Metazoa; phylum Arthropoda; class Insecta; order Coleoptera; family Staphylinidae; genus Ecitoglossa; species Ecitoglossa quadriceps. Next base: position 1,233,936 of record JAODGC010000012.1, on the reverse strand, counting down.
CGTGATAACTCTCGGCAAATGATAAGGTTTACGTGCAGACTCGTCCGACTATGCGGTACTACTGAAGTCGCTTTCAGTTCTTCTCTTGAGTACATTACCATACTTATTATAATGGTAATCGGTAGAACTTGTAGTCGCCTGATCGACCGACCGTCGGGAGAATTGGTCACCATGACGAAAATGTTGATAATCGATATCAACATGTATGTGGCATGAGGAATCTTCTACGAGGGCAAAGCTATTTTACAAGTGCACTTATGATGCTCCTTTTTCTACAAAACCCATTTGCATTGTTTGGAAAAAATACAGCCCTCCTATAATCGTTAAATTCTCATCATTCTGATTCCTTCAATCACGCATTGATGCAAGAAAAATGGTTAAACTTTATGCATTGCCGCTTTCGAATGCGGGGGTTAATTTTCGGATGCAATTAAAGCAAGTTTGTTCGGCCTAGTTTGGAAAACTTTGCCCAGCTGGTATATTAGAATACTGGAGTTAAATACTTTCATATGTTGTCAAATTTGTTTGCACAGGAGCTACTCAATTCTTTAGGCTTTATGCGAAAATGGGGTCGTGGATTTTCATTCAAATTGTTAAGAGCTATTGTTGTTCGTGCCTGCTAATAAACTGTTGGTACCAGCTGCTTCACAAACAATTCTTCGTATAGCTTTCAGGCACAAGGCAAAATATTTGCAAGCTTGCTGAAAAGTATTATTGCGATGTCGAAGCAGAAAAATTGGATCGCCAAAAAATTTTTAATCAGACTGTTTCTTTCTTTTTTTTTAAATGAATATGTTAAGTAAATATCCAGAAAAATAAAGCCGAAAATAGTTAGTAAGCAATCTTTTACTATCTTTGACTATATATGTCTATCCTATTTAATATGCGTACAGTTTAAACCCCTGAACCCTATAAATATTGGGTGAAAAGTTGATTTTGTATCTATATTAATTGTGTAACTAATTGTGATATATACTACAATTACTCTTAAAAGCAGATTGCAGCGTTAAAAATCCATGAACAATTTCCGAGGAGCGAGGAATGAATAAATCGATGGCGTTTAAGTAAGACAGCAAGCTATAGGCTGTGCTTGGTGCAAGAATGGGCCTGTATACAACAAGATTGCCAATTTTAGCTCGCATTACTCGCAGGTACGAGACAGGTATCTAGTAAGATATAAGTTATTGTTTACATTGGTGGAAAGATACGCACTTGATAACTGTGTACATCAATTACGTCTTCTCTGTCGGCAGATACATCGCTTTGTGATTAGTCAGAAATGACTCAGTTAAAGGATCAAATATTAATTCAATACTTTTGCGGTGTTCTTCTACACGTAATAAGCAATGGATACATAGTTCTATGGCTTACAAAGCAAATGTATAATTGTCGGTGCTCAGTTGCGCGTTAGGGATAGGCTGCTAGTGTAATGCAAACTTAATCAAGTAAGAGTGTGAGAGAATTGAGGTCAGTATGATTATTGTTTATAATAATTTAGTAGCTGTTAAAGTTACCGTGTACGTAAGTCGAGTGTAAGCATATTGCGGTTTGCGGGTGCCTTAATTGCGTTAGATTTAAATTCTTAATGCCAAACGATAAAAGAAGTATTACTTCTATATTCTATACCACCTTTAAGTGTTTTCTAATTATGTTAATTGTGATTTCTTGACGGCAGATGATAGAAGAAGAGTTGTGCTTTCATTTTGTATTACTGAAGATTATTTAAACTATTTATGAATGCCTGAAAAACACCATCAATGTTTGCTCATGTTTATGAGGGTATAAAAAGAATATCCTAAAGGCAACCTACTTGGTTGCCAAGGTCGTGTCATAAATTATACATAGAATATTTTTTTCTATTAAAATATAACGGTTAAATAAAACTTTCGGAGCAATAGTTTAGCACAGATGTTCAAAGGCGTTCCGGAACGGTACATAAAGTACCCTCTATGTGTCAATTCTAGTACATGTTGAATTTGAATTGTGCAGACAACAGAAATCTGCATTTTCGAAAATATAGAACAGCTTTTCTGAAATTTCTAGAATCTGATGGTATTAATATTTCCTGACAACCACGATCCGAATTGAAACATTTCAGAGTTTCAAATTGTCATAAACGTAGGCGACTAAAAGAGTTTAAAAGACTTAAATGAAATTAAACAATATCATTCCGTATCCTATTAAGAAATAGATTCTTTACACTCAGTTCAGTACAGAAAATTACCGTAAAATTTGTGGTGGATGCAAAATATGCCCTTCCTATAAGGAACAATTTCTGATGTATATTTCACGACTGTGCGTTAGAAAAACGTCGAATAGAATTTTGGCAGTATTATTTAAGCTGCTTTTGCATCTTAACTGGATTTTTCCATACATTTGTGCTTCAATGACAATTCAATTACAACAATTAACTAAAATTAATAAATAAGTTACATCCATTTAGACTACAAGTCACCAGATATAAAATATTATTTCAATTCATGTTATTCAGGATTGTTTAAACAATTGCATTAGGCGAGTACTTGCGCGCGCTTTGAATTTAAGCAGTGTTAAAAATCCACGGACGGGTACTGGAGAAAACGGTCGCTCATGAGTGGAACGGAGTAAATGCTATGCGCTGTGTTTAGTGTGAGAACGGTCGCACATTAGATAAGTCGGCAAATTTTGAGCCGCGCGAGTCCCCAGGTATCGAGCCCGGCGTGTTTTGTTGTTTATATTCGGCTCAGCCCCTGCGATTTGTTTTCGCTGCGCTTACTAATACAACTCGTCCGTCGGAAGATGCCCACATATTTATAATTCATGTTAAGTTCTCGTACAAACAAATAGAATAAATAATCGAGACATAAATCAATTATTTTGTTGTGAATAAAAAATTTTCTCCTATTGTTTAAGTTATAATGCTAAATATATCTGTTTACTTCGCCTCGGCATATATTTGGCTAATTGGTAAGTAATGGAATTGGTAATAAGATAGCTCACTTGTTCAGTTAATAATTTTCAAAACCAATTTGGCTAATAACTTCTAAACTACTAAAGCAAAGGGGTTGTTACTTATATTTTTAAATGGGGAATCCAAAACCTATATATTTTGCACTACATAGGAAATTATAATTAGATGATTTGCAATGAAAACTTGGTGGTATTGATGTTGCGTAACTCGCTTAGTAGTTTACTCTTCTCACTTTAATTGAGTATCGAGTGACCAAGAGGTAGCTAATTAAATTATTTTTCGTTGTGATTTCATTCTCAGCAATCACCGCATCAAGGCGAGCATTGGTTTTTTAGTTTGCTCATGGAATTCCGAAAACATAAAACAGTTCTTTTCAGAACTAAAATATTATTTGAATACTATATAACTTTGCATATTTGTATTTATTATCTATTGCAGCATTAATGAAATAAATATTTAGGTATTGTTTTGCTCTAATTTTGTTTGATTGTATGTAATACATTCTGTCCCCATCTTTCAAGTTGGCGACTCGGTATATTAGTGTCGGGTGCGGTCTGTTGAAGAGGTGGTTTATATACCAAATTGCACTGGACTTATGGGAGTTTCATAAATGTAATACAAATTAAAATTGTAAATAAACAGAAAGGTAGGTTGTCTGCGGTCAAAAAAGACTTCTCTTCTTTTAGTCTGTTTTTAGAACGATGGCTATAAATACATCTGATGTTTTAACACCAGCAGGCACTGACATGGCCTAGTGGTATGGGGCTAGGCATAGTAACCCGAGAGTCTTGGGTTCGATTCCCAGTTCCGGAAAAGGCGTTTTACAGAAACTTCCAATGACAAAAGACATTGTTGAAGTGCCATAAGGATGAGGCTTCGCCGGCTTAGCCGGCGAAGCCTCATCATCAACGGCTATGCCGGCGAAGCCGGCATAGCCGTTAATGAGATCGCGCTACGCGCGATCTCTAAGACAGCTGTCTTACGAAACGCAAAATTCCGGCCTCCCCATTCTCGGGGAGGCCCTCTCCTAATCCTTTCTGATACCTCTTTATTTATTCCATTTTCTAATCATTTCGAAGTTCCATTGATATGCTTGTACATCGCATCTTCTATTGGAACTCGAGAATTTTTCCTAAGTCTTTTTTAACTGTAGGCAACCCATTTGGTTTATTTATTTGAATTACTGCTATGCTTATAGGACACGAACATCCCATAAGCCCAATGTAATCCGGAATTATTCGAATTTCTTGTAAAATCCTCGCCGGTGGTGGGAACCGAACTCAAGACCTCTGGGTCACCATGCCAAGCTCCACACCACTAAGCCAAAGTACTGACTGCGAACATCGGAACATCGGATATCCTTAAACATAGTTTGATAACAAACTAAACAACAATACAAAACTAAATTAAGGTTGTAATAAAAAATAAACATAAATATGATAAATGCAAAGTTTCTTTTTATTCCAATACTATGGTAGTTCTGAGAAGAACTGTTTTATTTTCTCAACATTCAGCATAGGTAAGAAAAAAATTGAAGTCCTTGAGTACCATTGCTTCCTGCAATTAAAGAAAATAAATTAGACATAATTTCAAGTTATACCTACTTATACATGACAAATCATGCAAGTGTAGCGCGACTTATATAAAATCTTGATCACTGACCTTAATTATCTCTTATCTTGATTCCAGGTAGTAGGATATGTTTATTAATCCTAAATTGAACTAAAAGATGATCTCTAACACAAACGATACACAGAACACTTCCATTTGAAGTAATCAATATATTCGTGCATTTGCAATTGAAGAGCGCGCTTTAAAATTAATAAAGACAAACTGGCAAGTTGTGGTAAAGTGCGAAACGGAAACCTGACACTAAATGTAAACAATAACGACCCAGACATTTCGGTCGATACCTATATTATCTGGGATTGCGCTGAGGAGACTCTCATCTTGTGTAGATCCGTTCTAATGCAAAGTCACCCACATACTGTGCATACTGTCCTACTTACGTGGGATCAATTTCTCCAGCACCTACTCGCTACGCTACTAAGATCATACGCGCACACTTGTGGTCTCCCACCGCAATGTGATTCTTTAAACAATTAAGATTTATATTAAATCAAAGAACATCTCTTCGTGATCAACATCTCAAGCGGATAAGAGTAATGTATGATAGCTAAGACGCAAACGTAAGAGCAAATAATAAATAACGCCATACCCGGTAACAAATGCACGACGGACGAGTTGCAACTGATAATCGCAGTGAAAACATTTCGCAATAGTTGCACCAAATATAAACAATAACAAACCGAGCATCTCGTCCTCTACCTGGCAACTCTCGCTGTCCAAAATTTGTACCCTGGTCTAACGCGCATCCGCTCTACAAATAATATGGCTGATTTTAACACGCTTGCCAATTGTTTAAACATTTATAATGCACATAGAATAAAAGTGAAACTCTTAAATTATTGACTGACAGCAACAAATTAACTGTAACAGAATTAGATTGCACGCAAACTGCAATTTGCTGAAGTGTGCTTGGAGAAAAGTGAAAAAATTAAGATTTTTGGGCTCATTTTAACCCACTTTCCACTACAACTCGTGAATATTTAACTCTATTGAAATCCAATGATACAACGACAGAATAAATTTTCTTATATCAATGGGCATCAAGAGTTTAACAATCACGCAATTAGGGCGCAGGCCACAGTACACTGATTGACTTATTCATTACAATAAGATAAGATATTGCAGCATATGATTTACCAAGATTATGCATCTCTTCCTATTAACTAAATTAAATATAACATGCAAGTATTATGAGTTGAGTATTCTTTGATCAATCTATACTAACATTCAATCACATTTGTACAATACTTTGCAAGATTTTAAAAAAGCAGATCTGAATTGTTAATTAAAAATATGCAGAAGTACCCAAAACGATTTTCTTCTGAACAAATTGTTTGCTGCCTTTCAAAACCTAACAACAATGCCTAGACTATTCTCTGATCAATCTACAGTAACATTCATCTCCATATGTATAATAGTTTTGGACAATTGTTCATTATAGCACATTCCCAAGACAGTTATTTTGAAATTTGATTGCAACCTGGTTTTAAAAATGTAATAAAATTACTTATGATGGTTATTATTATTGAAAGTACAAACCAACTGTGATTGAGATTTACTCTTATTTAGCTGTATCTATCAACATATTGCCAAATCACTTATAACGAAATTTACTATTGCATCTTGTATTATTCATTGGCGTGGCTGTATGTTCTTGATCACACTTGGTTTGTACTTTAAATAATAATTTTGAGATTATTATAACCTTCTTCCCATAATGGTGGCATTTGTTACATGGTTACATGTATTCAGATATTATGCAGCCTGTCCCTAAAATAACACAATAATTAACAAACATATAAAAGAAGCAAAATAAAAAGTAAGATCCATCTGGTTTATTTCGATGAAATACTGTGATAATACTCACAATTGTGTGATACGTTTTTGCTTGTCGTGTAACTAAATAATGCGAACTTTTAACTACAATTCGTAAATAATGAATGTAAACAATAAGAAACCTATCCTGGAAGCAATGCACTTGCACCATTCGTGTTCTTCCGGATTCTAAATAGTGCCGACATCTTCAGTACACTACTCAGAGACAGAGTCGTGTTGTCAGCAGATAAAAGTATAGAATTCTTTAAAACTGTAGATATCTGCAAAACCATATAAATCTGTAATAGATTTTATCCAACTATTGAAAAGTGTTTGCCTGTGGTCAAAGTAGAGGCTGCACCCGTTTGAGCGTTCCATTAACACCTAAATACTAGTACTCTCTTTGTCTTGTTTACATTCTTAATATATCCCAAAATATTTAGTAGAACATTAAAAATCTGGGGTATTCTCTAATCAATCCATAGTAAGATTCAATTCCAGGCTACAATGGTATTTTAAATATTTCAAGAAGATATTGAAAGAATCATTATTATAACAAATAATTTTCCATTCATGTAATGATGATTGCATGTTACAAGATACAATCAGATAGAGTCTAGTATTCGATATTGTTTGATCAATAATTTCTACTGAGAAATTCTGTTGCATGAATCCAAATACTACTGACGGTTTAATAAATGTTGGTGTTAATTTGTAAATTGAAAAATATTACTCAGCACTTGATAAGTGCAACAAGTTGTACTCATAACCTTTACAAACTATAATCGCCGTGATCTCTTAATTTTAGGAAAATGGGCCGTAAAGTAACGTTTGCAATTTCCACCCTCAATCAATGGGCCTTAGATTTTGAAGGAAACAGGGAAAGAATATTCGAAAGTATCCTAGAAGCAATTGATGCTGGTGCAACATTTAGGACAGGCCCAGAACTTGAGATTTGGTATGTTTATATTCAAATAGAAACAAAATATTCAAGCTTTCTATCATATGTTTTGATTTATCTTACAGTGGCTACAGCTGTGAAGATCATTTTTATGAAAGTGACACATTTCTACATAGTTGGGAGGTTCTTTTGGATCTTTTAAAAGCTCCAAGATGTAAAAACATCATAATTGATGTAGGCATGCCAATTATGCACAAAAATACAGCATACAACTGTAGAGTTATATTCTTAAATCAAAGGATTCTTTTAATCAGACCCAAATTAAGAATGTGTGATGGAGGAAACTATAGGGAAACAAGATGGTTTTCTGGCTGGAGTAAACTCCATCAAGTTGAAGACTTTTACCTGCCAAGAATGATTGCAAATGTGACAGGACAATCTTCTGTTCCATTTGGAGATGCTGTAATTTCTACTAAAGACACTTGCATTGGGTTTGAGATATGTGAAGAGCTTTGGAACCCAAAAAGTCCTCACATTGATATGGGCTTGGATGGTGTTGAGATTTTTGTTAACAGTTCTGGAAGTTACACTGAACTGAGAAAAGCATATGTTGTATGTGACCTTGTAAAGAGTGCAACATTCAAGTCAGGGGGATGTTATCTGTTCAGTAACTTGAGAGGGTGTGATGGACAAAGAGTTTATTTTAATGGTGGATCTTGCATTACTTTGAATGGTGATTTATTGAATTATGCTAAGCAATTTTCATTGCAGGACGTTGTAAGTTGGGCTAACCAGTACAATATATGATAGCTGTAATATTTTCTTTGCTTTAAAAGGAAGTCACAACTTCTACCATTGACTTGGAAGATATTCGTACATACCGCAATAGCTTGCGATCCAGAAGTGCAATGAGTTCAACAAGTCCATCGTATCCTCGTATAAACGTCGACTTTTCGTTGTCTAGTGAGGACGATGCAGTATTACCAATTGCACTTCCAATAGAGTGGAATTATCTACGACCAGAGGAGGAAATAGCAAAAGTAATATCACTTTACTTATTTATAATTGCGCTTATGTTATGTGCTTTTGTGAATAGGGACCAGCGTGTTGGCTCTGGGATTATTTGCGTCGTTCAGGACAAGGTGGTTTCTTTTTGCCGCTCAGTGGAGGGTTGGATTCAACTAGCACTGCCCTCATTGTCTACTCAATGTGTGATATGATCGTAAAAGCCGTTGAAACTGGAGACTGTAAAGTTCACTCTGATATCCGAAGAATTCTTTCTAATCCAGAGTACACCCCAAAAACTGCCTCTGAACTCTGTCAACAGCTATTGGTCACTTGTTACATGGGCACTACTAACTCTTCAAAGGAGACTAAAACTCGTGCAGCTACTTTAGCAGCCCAAATTGGCAGCCATCACATGGTCATCACGATTGACTCTGTTGTCAATTCAGTCCTAGCAATTTTTAGTTCTGTTACGGGTTATTTTCCTAAGTTTTGTAATCAGGGTGGTTGCCCACGTCAAAATATTGCCTTACAAAATATTCAGGCTAGATTAAGAATGGTGTTGTCTTATTTATTTGCGCAACTTATGCTTTGGGTACGCGGTAGACCTGGAGGACTTTTAGTTTTAGGCTCTGCAAATGTAGATGAAGCTTTGAGGGGCTATATGACGAAATATGATTGTTCAAGTGCTGATATTAATCCAATTGGTGGGATATCCAAAACGGATTTGCGGTCATTTGCGAATTATTTCAAAGACCAATACAAAATATCGGTCATAGCAGACATTGTCAGTGCACCACCTACAGCAGAGTTAAGACCTTTGGTTGAAGGACAACTAGCACAAACAGATGAAGAAGAAATGGGAATGACTTATGCCGAGTTAAGTGCCTTTGGCAAACTTCGGAAACAACAATTTTGTGGTCCTTACTCAATGTTTTGTAAGCTTACGCAGACTTGGTCGGCGACGTATACAACAAGAGAGGTTGCAGAAAAAGTAAAACATTTTTTCAGATGTTATGCTATTAATAGACACAAAATGACTGTATTAACACCGTCATATCATGCAGAAGGATACAGTCCAGATGATAACAGATTTGATCATCGACAAATTCTATATCGTGCGAATTGGTATTGGCAATTTAAAGCAATCGATTCTTTAATAGAGAAAACGCATGTAAAGAGAGCTTCATCAAGCAACGGCTCCAATAAACGACAGGAACTTCTAAAACGTCCAGGAGTAACTGTTTAAAATTTAGGATTCACGTACATAATTGTTAAATGAATATGTTAGAAACACAAGGGCTTTTTCATTTCTTACTCAAACTTTATTTTTCCTTTTCTCATAGCTACATATTGTGGGAAAACTAAAGGAAGTTGGAATTTTAATGTTGTATGCTGTACGGTGAGACATGCGCCGTTTTACTCTTGTTCGAACATCTCGATTTGTGATCATCCAACAGGATCTAGTTGTCGGCAGCGCGTTGCAAAGAAACAAAGTTACAAACTGTTTTAATATTTGTTGAATTTTCCGGCAAAATGTATCAAGTACTAATTTATAAATGCACAATTTAGATACTTAATGAGAAATTTGTAAAAATATGAATAATTTCCGAGTAATTTTTTGGTATTATTTTGTTCTTTTGTCATTTTCAAATAAACTTTTTGTCAAAAGTGATGCAAGTGATGATAATGAAATGGCATGGATTGCTAGTAATTCAGCATAGTAAGTAATCCATAATACTTGTTTCTTGTTTGCCAGCTTCTAAACAATTTAAACTCATTTTTGGTGTAAAAGAAAAGAATTTAAACGTTTTCATTTTATAGGAATTAATTTGTGAAAATGTTCAATAGTTTAATTCTTAGCGCATTCCAATATTCTAAAACTGCATATCAACAAATGAATATTGTTTAGTATTAAAAGATACGAATTCTAGCATCTTTGGCGCCCAGTTGTCTAGAATATATTGATCCTAAACTTGTTCCTGTCGGCCCAATGCAACTAGACTGGCGCGTTCCCAATTTCTCTACTTTCTTGCTTTCTTATTCCATTCCCCCTTCTCAACTTCCGCATCATCCCGCTGAGATGCATGGGGCTTAATTATACGGATTATATGAATTGCTTTGATTAAATTGTCCGAATACTACACTTTGCATCGTATCTTAACTTAATGAAATGATTTCTCAGCGTGCGTAAATGGGCTGATAGTTTAAGTCAGGTTCTTACCACTTTATCCGAACTTGCGCGTAAAGATAAAGTCGAAAAAAGCTTCGAAAATTACTCAATTTACGAAGAAAACTGGGACCACATTGTGGAAGTAGTAGCAAAAAATATTCGGGTGATGATGGAAGAAAAAATTAAAGCTGTTCGATCCATTAAACAACACGCAGAATTATTGTCCTTGTATAGAAAAGAAGATATTGCAAGGGATTCACTTTATGATTTTTATGATGCAAACAACTTAACCCAAACTGAAAATGTTGAGGAGCGAATTAACGACATTAAAGAAGTAAGCTTAATATATTTAAAATTATGAAATGTAAGTAAAGTTATGAAAAGTAAGCGATGTTGGTGATTTCAGGATGAAAAGATTTGGAAGTGTTCAATCCCTTCTGCCTTAAATGATAGCACTTCAGCATTATGTTTTGATAACAGTTATAATTACCATAGCCATGTGCCCATTGCATATGCATCAACTCATGATGCTTTTCACTACAAAAAGAACTCCTTTACTTATCTCGGATGGTGTGATGAAATCCCATTTTTAAATCGCACACCTAACTATTATAGAAAAATGAATTTAAAGTACCACCCTCAATTTGATGCCGATGTTAACTTGAATTACAGTATTGTAAGAGTAACCCCCACAGTTTACAACAGAAGTAAGAATATTACATCAACCTTAAATGCGTTGAAAACACAAGTATACCGCAAATATTTTCAGATAATAACACTTTAAATGACATAAGATGGTCAGAGGCACTGGACCTAACGTTCAAATGCAATTTTGCAAGAGATCCCACGCTCACCTATCAATATTTCGGTAGTCCATCTGGTTTCATGCGGTTTTATCCAGCTACCCAATGGTCAGATGAGACCTATGCCAACTCAATCGATTTTCGCCTACGTTCATGGTACATTGAAGCCATGTCCTCAGCAAAAGATATTATAATTCTATTAGACCGATCGGGATCCATGATAAGCAACAACCGCGATGGCATTGCTAATGAAATTGTCAACTCTATTCTGGATACTCTTACAGATAATGATTATGTGAACATTTACACGTTTGCAAATACCACAGAATCATTGGTAGATTGTTTCAATGATACTCTAGTACAGGTATTTCCACTTTTTCGGTTTCTATTTGAAGAAATAATAGTAATGACAATTCTCTTTAATTGTAGGCAAATGAAGAGAATCTCAGACTGTTGCGCGAGAAACTATTTGATGTAAAATATAAATTTTACAGTGACATTTCGCTTGGATTGCAGAAAGCATTTTCAATTTTATCCAACTATCGAATGGCACGTCGTGGACACCTTGTTTGCAATCAAGCAATTATGCTAATTACAGAGGGATTAGACTATGAATATGATGTTAACATATTCAAGATTAATAATATGTGGAGCAAGAAATATTATAGACCAGTGAGGATCTTTACTTATCTCTTAGGAACTGAACCTACTGATGCGTCAAGAATGAAGTGGATAGCCTGTGCAAATATGGGTACAAAACCTTTCAAAATACCACATTGATAATAACCACTGATGACCTCTATTATTTCAGGATTCTACGTAAATATTAGTGTGGTTGCAGAGGTAAAAGAAAAGGTGCTAGAGTACCTCACTGTACTTTCCCGTCCAATAAATTTCAGTCCAGATATTCTTCCGGAACCAGCATGGTCTGCCCTCAATGTCCATCTTGCGGATCGCCGTCTTTCCAACTGGCTGTGGAAGAAATACGAAGGTAACACGCAGCGAGACATTTACATTAAGTACGAAACAGAACAAATCGAGCAAAAAGGTTTCTTTGTCGGTAATGCTACAAAATTCACCCACTTTACAGAACAAGAGAGTCATGTGAGCACACTTTACAATATTTACACAGAATAGATGATAAATACTTTAACAATATCACAATAATTTAATAATATCAATATGATTCATTTGTAGGATTATGAGCAGTATCTGGAATTTCGAGATTATCAATACTTGACATCAGTTTCTTTGCCAGTTTTTGATCTGAGTGCGAATAGATCGTCGTTGTTGGGTGTAGCTGGTGTTGACGTGCCTTTAGATTTTGTTAAACAACTCGCAGAACCTCATAGGGTATTTCTTATAATTTTAAAATTGGTATGTAACTTGAGAAGTAATTTTGTAGATTGGTGTGAATGGATATTCTTTTACCATCACCAACAATGGATATGTTTTGCATCATCCCGATCATCGCTTGGAAGTATGTGACATGGTATCCTTTCTATGTAAATTTAAATTGCACTTAGTTTGCAGCACATGTTCTGAAACCAACTTTCAATCGAGTTGACGTTACTGAAGTGGAAATATCAGATGAAACTCATGAACCCCGAAAATTTGACCGTCATATAATTGAACTTCGTGAAAATATTGTGCTTCAAAAGAAAGGAAAGCGAATTTTGAAGGTTCGAGCTCCTATTGATAAAATGGTACACCATAATCTCTATTTTATTTAAAGTAATTTTTATTTATTATTATTATTATTTTTTGAAGAAACGGGTTATGGTTGGACGTCGCCATTATTTCTACACAAAAATAGGTCCTTTCAGCATGGCTATTGCTTTACCAGATGGTTACGGTGTCTTCATCTCCCGAATGAAAGTTAGCCCAAAATTAATGGCGCGAATCAAACGTGATCTCCGTAAAAACCTTAAGAAATTCAAAGATTGGCGTGTACATCCTAAATGGTTATACACCTGCAATACTACTCGCGAAGAAAAAAATCCCGAGAAAGAACTTCTCCACTTTTTGAATACTAATGCCACTGATTGCAAGGAACAAGACGTTGTAAATACTCTTTTAAAGGACATGTTTGTTACCGACTGGTGGCATAACAACAATGATACTATATTCCAAGACATTAAAAGAAAGACCTCCTACTACGAAGGCGTAGTTTTGACATTCATGGCATCTCATACTGGTCTAACCAGGTGGAAAGATTTAAAGGATATGCGAGGAGAAAAGCATTTTGCCAATGAACATAACTTGGCAACGGACGAAGTTTACTATAGGCGTGGAGCGGAGTTAAACTTTAATAGGATGCACCATGACACGTTTATTTTATCAGTACCATTCAATACCTACAATGAAACCGAAACCTTAATTACTGCAAGTCATGTAATATTTCGGGAAATAGATCAGAAAAGAGCACCGATAGCAGCTGTTGGTTATCAAATTCTACATAAAACACTTAACAGGATATTAAAAACATTTAAGGTAAACTCAACAACTATTCATAAACGTCCCCATCGCATAAATTTGATTTTAGTGTGATCATCCGCCATGTAATATAACGTGTAACGGTCCAGAAGCATGGATTTGCTACGTTATTGATAACGATGGATTCATCATCCTTTCAAAAAACACATCGCATGTTGGAAAACCCTTGACTGAGGTAGACAATGCACTCATGCAAGCATTGGTAAAGGATAATGTTTTCAAGGAAATAACAGTGTTTGATTATCAAGCAACTTGCTTTCCAAATGAAAACCCCAAAAAACCTAAACCATTTTATGGCCCCACCAAAGAGCAAGTAATGAACGAAGATTTTCGAAAAGCATGTAATTCCACAAAAACACCGTTGAAGTGTAAAACTATTGAATATTTGTACCGTCAAAAGTACAAGAAAATACCAACGCCTTGTGACCAAGAGCTTAAAATGTTCAACTATCAGTTTAGGAACTTTTCACATTTGCATAGTGAACAGAATCATCGAGATTGTCCTTGCCCTTTTATAACGGAGCCGGTTAAAGGCACTAATCTAATGTTAATTGCATTGAAGGATAAATGCTGTGCGGAAAATTTTGATGTGCCGACCGATAAATATCCAAAAGAAATTTTCTATAATTTGACATTACCGTGCCACATTGCCGTCAACAATAACTTTACCAAACGACATTATACTAAATGTATTACTAACCATCCAGCAGAGTACAAACTTAACCAAAACACAAAATATTGTGGAAGTGAAGGAATTATTCCTTTTGAATAATGTTAATAATGTACTTGATAAAGTATTATAATTGAATGTAAAATAAAGTTTGATTGGATTATTCAAAGTTGATTTGTAAATCTGTATAAACTTGAAGGTATAAATACTTATTTTAAAATACTATTCGTTGAATAAGCTAACCACAGATTGTTTATATTTAAAACTCAATACTCAAATCCCATTATTTAAAAAAAATTAACGCTGGATTTGCCCCAACCGTTATCAATATCTAATAAATATGTGCACTCATTATGCAATATTTAATGTAAACTCAAGTACCTCGTAGAAAATTACAACCCAATTCTCAGTGAATAATCCGTTATAGATAAAATAGGAGAAATTATTACCAAAAACTTGTATTGCAATTCTGGAAATTATCTTATCAGAATTCAATCTAATCGAACTTGTCAATCAAGTGTAAAACGGGCGCATATACCCCAACTAGACCAGAAGCAATCCGTTAGTCCGCGACACTAAATAGTCAGTTCAACAAGTAATTTCATTAATCACGAACAATATGGTGCGGAAACATCTTGAAATTTTTCTAGTCCTCGCAACTGTTGCACTTAGCTATGGTGAGAACAGCAAAGAGGTTCATTTCATGTCCCTGAATGAATCTACATTTTACGAAAATGAAGTAAGAATGAGCCTGGGATCAGCTTTGCAATGTAGTGACCACAATTGTGACGAATTCAAGAGTTATTTATTGAATAAAACAGGCAGATTTTTAAACAAAGATTGGAAATTACCAAGTATGACAACCGTTAATTTGATCATTTTTGAAAAGTACTATAATACTAATTTTAATTCCAGTGGTTGATTCTTGGGGAAAATTTCCAAGTGGTGTACTAACAGGGCATGTGATTAGTTATGGTCAGTTTGACCAATGTCTCAGTATTGGAACACCAGATTTGCCTAATAAAGCAGGTGTATTGGGTAAATATTGCGCTCACGCAGTAACTATTAATGTGAAACCCTTACCCATACTCTTTTCAATTTGCATTCCGGATACTGCAACATTAGACCCGAAAGGATTTAATATTACAGGACTCATCACAATAAAAGGTCGTATATGCCAAACCTATGGTTCCAGTTCAAAATTAGAAGAGGAAGACATTGCAGTAATGTATTATTCAAAATTTCAAGATTGCTGTGGTTGAATTCACTAACCTTGGTTAATTTCAGAATTGTTTACGCAGTAATTCTAGGCATTATCCTTGTAAGTTCCATTTATGAGGGCTATTTATACTATACTGATAAAAGTATGTTGATTGATTGCAATTGTGACCAATTATACAAACATGTCGAAATATTATTTGCAGAGCCACCCAATCAATTACTAATTGCCTTCTCATTAGTCACAAACTCTAGAAAACTTTTTGCAACAAACAATGCCCCTGGCCAAATCGCATGTCTTCATGGCATCCGGGCTATTAGCATGATGTGGATTATTGCTGGGCATCGCTTTATTTCAAATAAGATACTACCACAAATAAACTTTCTACAAGCATTAGAGGTAAGTATAGATACATTAATTAATAAAATAAGTTATTAATACTTATCTTATATTGATAATATAACTGCTTTTTTCTTGAAAATAATTTAATAGAATTCTCTCGAGTACGTTTTAAGATTGTAATCTTGATTAATTGTTGAACCCACTTGAAAGTTTGATCAACCAACTTTGATGTGATTAATTTATATTACCTAAAAACTATAGATTAAAACATGGAATTATGATTCTATTTCAGTTCAAAAATGACATAAGTTCATCATACATTTCAAGTGCACGTGCCGGAGTAGATACATTTTTGGTGTTTTCTGGATTTCTGGTCTCTTACATTTATTTCAAAGGAATTCGTAATGCAATTAGGAAAGCCGAAGCAAAAGGATCCACAAAAGTTGTTAGTCCTATGTCCTGGGTAAACATCCCCATGTTTTATCTGCATAGGCTTTTGCGGTTTGTTAAACTACAAGCAAACAATTGTATTATTGTACAATAATCTACATTTCAGAATAACTCCAGCACTAGCTGCCGCTTTCGTTGTAAACACCACAATTATACGCCGTTTGGGGTCAGGTCCAATATGGCCATATATGAGTGAGCTTGGAGCATCAGACTGCAGAAAATGGTGGTGGAGTTTCTTTCTCTATGTCCAAAACTACGTTAATTATGATCATATGGTAATACGTAAAAGTATGTAAAATTAACTTCAAAAATTAACTATTTCTTCTGTTAAAAATAGTGTATTGTGCCCACATGGTACCTTTCAGTAGACATGCAATTTTATCTGCTAACACCGTTTCTTATTATTCCTCTTGGGAATTTAATCATCAACGGAAAGAAAAGAATAGCTTACATTATAATGTGTGCTACTGTAGTCTTCGCGATTTTTGTACCAATGGGAGTGGAATATGCTAGAAA
The DNA here is from genome assembly GCA_027574925.1 of Ecitoglossa quadriceps. Lineage (NCBI taxonomy): Eukaryota > Metazoa > Arthropoda > Insecta > Coleoptera > Staphylinidae > Ecitoglossa > Ecitoglossa quadriceps. Next base: position 1,216,967 of record JAODGC010000012.1, on the reverse strand, counting down.
TTTTGAACCGAATGATATTGGCAAGTAAGTATCGTATTTTTAAAAATAATATTGACTACTTCAATGTAATTATTATTTCATAATGTCTCTTTTCGATAGTATTTACGAAACGCATCCTCGGACATCAGCCTTTACAATTGGATTGCTTTTCGCCATGATCGTTGTTGATTGCACTGAGAAGGAAATCAAAATAAATCCTGTTGTAAACCTAGCATTGTGGGGTGCTAGCCTTTGTTCGATGCTTGCAATTGTAATTACCATGCACGATACTGAAGTAAACCCAGAACATGAAAAGAACAATCTATACTTCTCCTTCACACGCCCTATCTGGTGTGTGGCTATTTGTTGGATTGTCTTTGCTTGCCATTTCGGTTATGGAGGTCCCATCAATTGGTTCCTCTCTAAACGAATTTTCCAAGTGAACACAAAATTGTCATTCAGCATGTACCTCCTGCACAACTTTTTAATTGGGTATTCAATTGGTACAAGTAAATCTGACAGCCATTTCTCAGAATATGAATACGTAAGCAATATTACCAAACCATTAATTCAAATAATATAAAAATATATAATTTTTAGATGTACGACTGGTGCGGAGATTATATCTTCACTATTGTATTCTCAATCATATTTGTGTTGAGTTTTGAATCTCCTGTTGTCGCCATAGAGAAAGTCATTTTCGGGAATAGAACGAAACAAACATCAGCAGCGCAAATGGAGAAAGCTATTGAAGTGAAAGAACCATCAAATGCATCTACGGTTGCAAAATCATTACATATATATTGATTAGAAATTAATTGAAGTGTCATTCATATTTATGTTAGAAAGATATAGTGCTCGTAATATTAGAAATAGTGTTTAAATATAATTAATGCATCATAATTTGGAGCCTGAAAACTGTTTAAATGCCCCCATATAAGCATATTTTCGTAAATTTCTCGCGTTCCATTCAATTAAAAAGAAACAACTAATCACTTTTGATTTTAAATAAGGTGGTATCAAAATAATCATAATCCTACCTTTCTGTCGGACAATCTAAAGTGGATTCTCTACAGAATTAAATCCTAAAATGCAATGAAAACTGTCGCTAAGCAAGCATAAATTTATTAATCCATTCAATCGCAGAAGATATCTTCTCTCAGAACCATCAAGTTACTATGTACATTATATTTTGTTGCTAACTATTCTACATTTGGTGGTATAGTGGAGTTTTAAAAGTATAAATGAAATATACGAGCATACTTAAATGCATCAATCAACCTTCTGGACGTATATCTGTTAAATGCAACTCAGCACCTGTTGCACCAAGCCAACAACGCATGCGCACGACACAGGTGAGATCACCTGCTTATTATTGCAACATCGGCTTAAAACACGTGCGAGTTCTACTTTCTCACACTGCACTCCCCGCGCATCCTTTCAGGAACAAAACACGTGCAGCATCTTTTTCCAGCAGCAATCTATCCATCTTCCTTCAACCCAACATCCCATGCGCTCGGCATCAAATTAATCCGCGCAGTCCGCAGAACCACGTGTTTGTGCTGTCCATCGAGTGTAACCCGTTCATCAAATTCAATACCTAATTTTGAAGTAAGTGTTGAATTATTTATTTAATGTGTAATCTCTCTTCTCACTACTTGGGAACGTAGACTTATCTAAATAGAATACTTACACTGTACAAGTAATGTTTGATTGTTCACAAAGGAAACAAATTATGTATATAAATCATAAAAAATACTCAACTTATCAACGAAATATACTTAAATATGTTGCACGTAATCGATGTACGTCCAACTGGAATCGTGTACGTGGTTCTTTCGGTAACAAAAAGCGTAGGATGCAGTGACTTTGCAGAAATTACGATCGATTAGATGCCTCAACCTCCTGCATGATGTCGTAGCAAGGGCGACAGACAGGTACTGGTTTATTCGTGGAATGCCCGGGGAGAACGATTTGTTTGTCGATGCAGCGAGTGCAAAACACGTCGCCGCATTTACGGCAATGGTACTGAAATATAAAATAAGTACATGCAAACTTTACGAGTTGAACAAAGTATAAACGAAGCCTTACTTTCCGGCTGAATTGATCGAAAGGTGTTGAACAACCACATTCTTTAATATTCCGCAAAGTTTTCCAATCAAGCGCAACACTCTCGAGATCTTTACTTATCGTGTTTACGTTGATATCGCTAGTTTCAAAGTCTCCACTCGTAACTACTTTCAGAGGATGATCATCATCTGCATTCTGTAATTCTCTAAGAGTTGTTTTCTCATAGTAGAGTTTATTGTCGACTAGATTCGAATTATCCGGTTTAAAATGCGAACCATTTACTTTGTTCAATAATGACTTAAACGATGAAATACGCTGAAAATCAAAAATATTCCTATAGCATTTTTAGTATTACGCCACAATAAATTAACTTACTTTAGTTAAATAATTAACATGATCCTCCAATGATGAACTATGGTCACATGTAGCCAACAATAGATCTCCCAGAGGTTCCCTTGGATGAATCCCACTTTCAAACCTACAGTACATCCCCCGCCAGAATTTAATGTTCTGTGGAACGAGGTTTGGCTTAAGCAGTCCAGGCGTTTCCAATTCATCATAAAGTGGGTTCAAATACTCATTTTCGTGACTAGCCATATGTCCCCAAATAGAGAAGGTCCTCTCAGCTAGACGTAAGTCCACCCGGTCCTTTTCACAATTACCCACAAATGTACCAAATTGACAGGAATGAACATGGTCATGTAGCGTGAGCAAAAACCGTTCATTAAACTGGAAAGTTAACGGAAATTGCTGCATCAGCTGCCATGTAGCATCCAAAAGCTGTGAAAATACAGGTGACACTTCCTTATTGTCTCCTTGGATATGCCCACATCGTTCTGTGAATTTATGACCGAATGCAAGCCAATCCTTTTCAATGAGGGCCTGATACCCTGATAGCGTGCGGTAGTAGGGGTCTAAAAGTATTGAAGCTAACGAGCAAACTTGCGCTGTACGATCCCATCCATCCGAACAATGTACCACAACGCTGACACCTTCATCAACGGCCTGCGCAATGAACCACGATGTATCCAAAATCGATTTTATATGTCTGAGCCATCCGCTGGAATCTAACCCGCTCAAGAATGTATTTACAGTAGGATTTTTCTGCTCGCATGTGTCCATAATCTTAGCGAGGCTATTACGCATCACGTGTATATTTTCCACACCTAAGAAGTGGAATTTGATGTTTTCATAAAAAGCTTCATTCTCGTAGCCTTTTCCGGCTGCTTTATTTGCAAGTGCGTTGATTTTCGGCCGTGTATCCACAACGTACATATAATTTGCATTTGGGTTTGTTCTAAGTATGTGGTTGAGCATTTTCTCGTCCTCCACGCAACGTGCGCTAAAGCCTGATAGGGGTTGACTGCATCTGCATATACTGGCTTTGTTGTTATGCAGGTAGGATAAAACGGGAAGGCGGCCTTTCGAGCGGAAGCGTGAGGAACCCATAAGGATTGTTGTATTTGCTGACTGCGGGACGTAGAGATACCGCGGGTACGTGTCGCACAACTAGGCAAAATCAATATGTTTTAATACTATAGAAGCGACCGCAAAATTGGGTTATCAGTATAATTAGTGTGGATGGTTACTAACAAACAAATTACTGTTTTGCATTTGAAAGGAATAAGGTCCAATTATTGTAGAAAAACAACACCAACCTCATATTCTTTGTTCAAAAGCGTTAAACTCCATTGTTCGTTAGGAATAGCCATGCGTTTATACTCGCTTTGAAGATCAAAGGACTCCCATCCACTGGACCGACTGTTATCTTCAGATGTAGAAGTATAGTGAAAACAATAGAGATCTTCTACATTGCTGGGTTGTGAAAGTTGCTGAAGGGTTTGGTAGATATCGTGGCAATCCCGTTCACGAGGTATTACAAATGTTACGGAGAGGAATGTTTTGCACCGAATCAACAGTGGCGAACCCGTCGTGGTGAGAGGTAGCTTCTCCAAATTTGCAACGTGCATGTGGAGAATCTGTATTAAAAAATACTCTAGAATAGTTTCCAAGATTGTAGTTTTCAACAAAGTGAAACGATATGAGTGCATGATCTGCTTATATATTGCCTGCTTTTAACATTGTAAAATTATGAACTTATTTTCGATTGTTTTCAACGGATAAAGTATAACCCACTGAAACCCAATATTATAAAGTTGATAAATGAAATGTTGTAAACTTTGTGCCAGTTTGTAATGCTTTAGGGGGTTAAAATTCGTGCCAATGATTTTGGAAACAACTTGAAAAGCAGAAGCCGCAATTGCAATAAATAAGACGCCCTGAATCCTGAAACTGCACAATATTATAAAAATATAACTCTATAGTAGTAACCATCAAGAAAAATTACATAGACCCAATTCAAAGGAAAAAAACCATAGAGAAAAAATGTCATTATTAATTAAAATGAAGTTACGATAAAATTGAATTTTACATGTTTTTCAAGAAAATTCTAGTTTCCTCAACCACTTTGCAGCAGTTAGCCGGCCGTCAAATATAAATTTATGGCGTGAAACACAATAAAATGAATTCGTGTATGTGAACCCAGATGAACACATGCTATCCGTGTAAATACAAAAATAATAGTACTAGACCGGAAAGTAACTTGGCGTGCATACCCATGTCTCCTTTTTATCATCCGGATCGACGAAGATCAAATGGGTGGCGGTTACGTAGAGTGTGCCCTGCGATGGGGTTTTCGAATAGCGATCCAACATACGGACATTTTCAACCTGTAACATTCAGAAGGTCATACATAATAATGTCCTCCACCTTGTTATCACGCAAATGCAGGTCTCTTATTATGTAAAGGGCTTCACGCAAAAGAAATTTCTAGGATTGTATTTATTGATCTCTGTTTGTATTCTCAGCCGTAGCTCGCGTCCGCGGGTCATAATTGTGGGGTGCACCACGGGTCTGACCTTCAACTTGACATATTTCGCATTTTGCGAACTTACCCAAACTGGGTCAATATCACAAACAATAGATTCAACACCCTAAACATCAAGGACTTGAATTTAAACTAGCTTAACTTATAAATTATGCAACTCATAATAAGTTTCATTATAATAAACGGAATAACTGTTTGCGATCATCCTTAAATTGATTCTTGCATTCAGGAAATACCTTAACGTCGACAGTAATGCCGTTAATATTCTCCTCCACGCACTGTGCGTCCGAGTGCAGCAACCACGATTTGAACTTCACGTACATCGAGGGTGAGCTGGTAATCTTGCACGCTGATGTCAGCCACGGCTCCTCGTAATCCTGCATCCTTGCAAACCGCGCGCGTGCTATTTTATGCGTTTGAGATGCGTGGGCCGGCGGCAGGGGCAGCGCGCGCTGCTTATCGATACGACGCCACCGCAAACGCGACTGACGGTGTCGACCGCCCCCGCTGTTTCTAGTAGGCCAGCCTGTCAACGCTTGAGAGCACCCTCTAGCGATATTTGTTCACTACCGCTGTGCGATAGATAGGCGGAGTGACGGCTACCGGTGGCAGCAGATGAACAATATAGTAAAGTAGGAAATTGTGCTGTATTAAAATATGGAGCAGAAAAAAGTTTTGTATACAACACGTGCAATACAATATTAACACACCGCAGATATGGATTATAGCGCTAATCAAATATTTCGATTCGTGGGCGTCTGACAACGTCAATTATTCTCATACACATACTCAGTTCATTTATTAATCAAACATGTAAACTTATCGCTGTTTGTAATGAGCGATTAAAACTGCAAATCATGTAGTAGTAAATTGTTTTTTATAAAAATACTTATAATTAACCCTCTGACGGATTCTCTCAAAAATCAACTAAAGCAAGTGAAATGTAAGCAAAATCTCAGTTAGGAAATTTCATCTTTTAAAATTGCTTCAACGAAAACCATCATCAAAGTTACAATGTTATCAAAATTCCAGACACTTTTGCCGTACCTTGTTCACGTTTCTTTTGTCTATTGCCATCAAATATTTAATGTTCTGTTAAATCTGCTATCGATATCGAACAAGTTCACGAATTCTGTTTGATTCAACCACTACTTGCTCACTCAATATTTGTTCTCGTCAGACCGTTTTCTCATCCAGATACTAACAAATATAATATTACGGTGGCCTCTCGGAAAATATAGCATATTGCGATTCAAGCATAGGCATATTTTCCAAAAACAAATAATCCATTAGTCCATATCACTGATGATTATATATCAGTTATCGAATCTTGTAACAAACTCACCTTTGGCGTTTTAATATGCTCCATTGAGGCGAGTTTGTGCGTGGTGGTATGTTGATGATTAATGCGAGTATTAATTAATACACCGTATCGAATTACTGAATGATTCGGAGGTTTAATGATAATGATAATTACGTATTTGGTTCACTGTGTAACAAGCGCACGGCTGCCGGCACTGCTCACTATCCCTAGTATTAATAATTTACAGTTAAAACAACAAGCAATGCGATTAAAACACTTGGGCGCTACGACCGGGTGAGCGTTTGAAGTGCGAGCAGCGCGACATCGACTGGACGGTCGGCCCGTAGCCGTCTCCCTAATGTTAATGCTGCTTCACGATGTGGATTGTGTGAGTGAACAATTTATTCACATTTAGCGGTAAGCGCCGCAAAAGGTCTATGATACTTTTAACTGTACAAGTATTAAGATATGCTGCAAATGTAGCAGTAGATGGCAATCAGCTGTTTTGGCATGTGACAACCAGTTGATTGTAGCCAACCGCAAGTTCCTAGGAAAATATACCCGAGTTTAAATACAATATAAACTTCTTTAAATTACATTTAAAATTACAATTGTATTTGCAAATATAATTTCTTAACATCTAATGTTTACGGCTGTGTGTTATTATGTATATACTGTTTCTTTTTCAAATTATTTTTGATTTTATATGTTCTCGAATCTTCTAGAAATTCGAATCTAGGGACTTTATGATTCATCTGCATTTACGATGATTCATGTGAAAGTATATAACCTGGAACCATATATTTCACGTCATTGTGGTTTCAACTTTTCGCGTATTCGTAACATTGTTCTGTGTTTATTCATCAACATTTTTTGTCTTCATTCCCAAATTATTTGTTAAGCCCCTAAATAAATTTAAGGTATTACCATGGAGTTGCCACACATTGGCAAACAGTGCTCTGCAAAGTTTTGCAATAAATTAGGTAGGTAAACTAAACCTTAAAACGTTTACACACCATTCATTGCAAGCTGTTTACTTAATTTTGGTCATTATTTTACAGACTTTTTGCCAATTACCTGCGACGCGTGCAAGAATGTATTCTGTGATGAACACTACACCTATACAGGACATAACTGTCCAAAGGCTTACTTAAAGAACAATCAAGTGCCTGTGTGTCCTCTGTGTGAACAGCCAATTCCAATTCCAATTGGACAACAAGCAGACATTGTTGTTGGGGCTCATATTGACAATGACTGCCAAGCAGATCCTGCTATATCACGCCGAAAAGTGTTCACTAACAGATGTACAAAAAAGGGATGTAAAAACAAAGAATACATGCCAGTGATATGTTCAGAGTGCAAACAGAACTTCTGCTTAAAACATAGACATCCTCAGGACCATGCTTGCACTGGCAAAGTCACCAAAGTTCCAACAAACAGTTGCATGGCCAGCACTAATACTAATAATAGTTTAAAGAATTTACCATTGCAAGCTGCATTAAATTGTCAGCAGCTCACAGCACCTACAATGCAAAATGCTGCAACAATGAGTGAAGATGAACAGTTAGCAAGAGCATTAGCTATGTCAATGCAAGAAACACATACAAAAAGGACACAAGAAGAGTTGGATTTAGAACTGGCTAGACAATTACAAGCAATGGAATCAACTAGTAACACAAGTACAAGAGGCAGGAGTAATACTCAGGGAAATCAACGATGTAATGTTCAGTGATGGTCACTGGCTGGTCTTGTTTCAATCTCACCAGCATGGGACTAACAATGATGAGCAAATAAATGACCATTTTATCAGTACTATTAATGTTAATTAATGATAAGTAAACTTAAGTTAAATGCAAATATTTAGTAGAGTAAAAGTTTGCTTGATTACAAATTTTGTTTTCATGTACCAACGACTTTTGGGTGTAATATGTGATAAAAAGACAGAAAAAGGTCCTTGTATTTAATAAATTCTATCTTTTTAAATGTAGTTGTGATATTTTAATTGGTACCTCATAATCATTTTATTTCACACTAATCTTAATTGTTCCTTCTCCTTTTTATAGTTTCTTTTCCACTATAATTCACTAATTTGTCGAAGCATTTCATCATTCATAATGGACATATAATATTTAATCGTACATTATGATTGCGCAAATATTCATGACCAACTAAGGTGAATATTACTTTAATTACATCTGTACAATTTACTGATGGACAATTTATTACATTACATTACTAATCAGCTATGTGTAAAGTTATTACTAGATGTAATCTGATAGTACATTTAGCTCAAAACCGCAATAATGACGTCAAATTTATTTGTTGCATCACAAATATAATCGTACGAGACATACTAAAGTAATGCAAAAACCACAAACTCGAATTAATTTGTCTGGTAATTAATTGATCTGTTGCTAACAAATATTTCTATAGGCAAAGTGCAGCAATAATCACGCACGCAATTGTTTAGGGGGCGTCAGTAATCATAAAATAAAAAGGGTTCCTTGAATAATAAGTAATCTGAATTATGCTGCATTCTTTGAAAGAAAATTTCGTGTTATTTATGTAATACGTTTATATTCCATCAACGTAAATATTCCTATTTAATGCTTTTAATACCGTATCACTTCATGAGGCAACAATTACCTAATCTTGTTGTTGCTGCCTTCTCGTTGTTGGCACGTTGGTCCATTGATATTCTGATAACATTGATAACCCTTTCATATTATGGTATAACATTACTGCGTTCCTACTCGCTCAAAATGGTCCGTCTCAAGTTTCAGTTAGCAGCGTAACGTCGTCTAGACTACCCTAAAGATGGACTCCGCAATTTACCGTTTGTATCGCACACCTGCATACACCGCAGCAAAATGTAAGGAAATCTTCCAGAAGCTGCGTGTAGAAGTTCCCGAGCTGACCTCCATCGAGACCGAGCTCTGCTTTCACGTAGAATATACTGGGGGCAAATTGGACGTCAATCCATTAAAATGGTTGCTTCAGGATCCATTCAACCCCAATAAACTCACCGAGAAATCGGTACTCAAAACAGGTGGCACTACTATTGAGGTAGGTCCTAGATTCAACTTTTCCACGTCAAATTCTACCAACGCCGTATCAATTTGCCATTCGTTGGGTTTGACCAACGTCACACGCCTTGAGGTCAGTAAGCGGTATCTTCTAAATGGGAAGATCCCTTCTTCCAAAGAAGCACAACTTGTTGCCTTATTGCATGATCGAATGACAGAATGTAGGTATACCGTAAAAAATATGCCCCAGAATTCTTTCAACGAGACATTAAAGAAAGTTGAAAATATCAAAGAAGTTGATGTACTATGTAAAGGGAGAGATGCTTTGATTGAAATTGATAGAGAGTTGGGTTTGGCGTTTGATGCCGCTGACCTTGATTATTACACCAACATGTTCAAAAATGTCCTCAAGAGAAACCCAACAACTGTTGAGTGCTTTGATTTGGCACAGAGTAACAGTGAACACAGCAGGCATTGGTTTTTCAAGGGAAAGATGATTGTAGATGGAGTTGAATGTGAGGAGTCCCTTATTGATATGATCATTGCGACACAAAAGCATACAAACCAAAATAATGTCATTAAATTTAGCGATAACAGCAGTGCCATAAAAGGATTTAAACATAAAAGCCTCCGGCCTAATGCTCCTGGAAAACCTTCAGAACTTAGGATAGAAAATGTCGAATCGCACTTAATCTTTACTGCGGAGACCCATAACTTTCCAACTGGTGTCGCGCCTTTCAGTGGAGCGACAACAGGGCCTGGTGGCAGAATCCGTGATGTTCAATCAATTGGCCGTGGTGGTTACTGTATAGCAGGAACAGCCGGGTACTCAGTTGGCAACTTGAATATTCCAGGTATCTCAATCAACCACTATATTTTTGTTTACGCCACTAACTTTTTAAAATGTTTTAGACTATCTTCTGGAATGGGAGGAACCTAACTTTGTCTATCCTAACAACTTTGCAAGTCCTCTAGAAATCATTATAGAAGCCTCAAATGGTGCCTCAGACTACGGTAACAAATTTGGTGAGCCTATGATTTCCGGATTTGTTCGCTCCTTTGGTCTTATTGATGGAAACCAAGAACGCCGCGAATGGATCAAACCAATTATGTTTTCCGGCGGTATTGGCAGCATGGAAGCGTCAATGACGGAAAAACTCAAACCCGAAGTTGGTAACCAAATTGTCAAAGTCGGTGGTCCAGTTTACCGTATTGGGGTTGGTGGTGGTTCTGCCAGTTCAGTAGAAGTTCAAGGTGACAATAAAGCTGAACTTGACTTTAATGCCGTTCAACGTGGTGATGCAGAGATGGAAAATAAAATGAACCGAGTTGTTCGTGCTTGTTTGGAATCCGGAGCTAAGAATCCTATTTTAAGTATTCACGATCAAGGAGCTGGTGGAAATGGAAATGTTTTGAAGGAGCTTGTTGAACCAGTGGGAGGAGTTATTTACGCTTCAAGATTCGATCTTGGTGATCCTACTATCAACGCTTTGGAACTGTGGGGAGCTGAATATCAAGAAAGCAATGCCCTTCTTTGCAGTAAGGATGATATGGAAACTCTTAAAGCAATCTGTAGAAGAGAAAGATGTCCAGTTAACTTTGTCGGATATGTAACTAACACCGGACGGGTTGTCCTTACTCTTGACGAGGAACAAAAAGTAGTGCCATTCAGCTTAGATCTCGAAATGGTGCTTGGTAAAATGCCGCGTAAGGTTTTCAAATTAGACAGGAGCCAAAATATCTTGAAGGAATTGGTATTGCCTGATGATGTTTCCATCTACAAAGCTTTAGAGCGCGTTTTGAGGTTGCCTGCAGTATCTAGCAAGCGTTATTTGACCAACAAAGTCGATCGTTGCGTCACTGGCTTAATTGCTCAACAACAATGCGTTGGCCCTCTTCATACTCCACTTGCTGATGTTGCAGTTACCGCAATTTCTCACTTTGGCTATGAAGGTATCGCTGCTTCAATTGGAGAACAACCAATTAAGGGGTTAGTCAATGTTCAAGCTGGCGCCCGAATGACAGTCGCTGAATCGCTATCTAACTTGGTCTTTGCAGCTATTTCTGACCTAAAGGATGTCAAATGTAGTGGTAACTGGATGTGGGCAGCTAAGTTACCTGGAGAGGGTGCTGCTTTATATGATGCTTGCGTAGCCATGACAGATATTATGTCTAAATTGGGTATTGCTCTTGATGGCGGTAAGGATTCTTTAAGTATGGCTGCTAGAGTGGGTAAAGATACCGTTAAGGCACCTGGTACTCTTGTTGTTAGTACCTACGCTCCCTGCTCCGATGTAAGGAAGATTATTACACCTGATCTCAAGGCACCGTCAATGAACATGGAGGGTGTTCTCTTGTTTGCTGATCTTTCAGAGGGCAAAAATCGTCTTGGAGGCTCCGCCCTAGCTCAGTGCTATAAACAGCTTGGAAACGAGAGTCCCGATGTTGAGAATGTTACTAATTTAATCAATGCGTTTAACGCAACTCAGCAACTCATCAAAGAGGGAGCTCTTCTTTCTGGTCACGATGTGAGTGATGGTGGTTTGATTACCTGCCTACTAGAAATGTGTTTTGCTGGTATTTCTGGTATCAATGTGAATATTTCCCACAAAACGGGCAAGGCTTTGGATATCTTGTTTGCTGAAGAAGTTGGTTGGGTCTTAGAAACTGCTCCTAAAGATGCTTCACATTGTATTGAAGTTTTCCAGGTAATTTAGTCATAAATAATTGATTGATAAGCAGAAAATAACTTTAAATATATTTATTTATATAGAAATTGAATGTTCCCCTCTTCAAAATTGGTACCAGCGTGGGTTATGGAGTTAAATCTAAAGTGGGCATTACCGTAAACAACGCTTGTATTGAATCCACAGTTTTACCATTGATGAAACTCTGGGAAGAAACTAGCTATCGCCTTGAACTCCGCCAAACCATCAAAGAGTGCGCCGACTCTGAATTTAAATCATTGGAAACGCGCACTGGTCCAAAATACCACCTCACCTTTAACCCCGACGAGAAATTCCCTGTTGATAGAGATATCAAAGTCGCAGTTATTCGCGAAGAAGGTGTCAACGGTGACCGTGAAATGGCTGCTGCCTTAGTTCGCGCAGGTTTCAAAATCTGGGATGTTACCATGGAAGATTTAATCTCTGAAGTAGTCACCTTGGATTCCTTCCGTGGTGTCATCTTCCCAGGAGGTTTCAGTTATGCTGACGTTCTTGGCTCAGCTAAAGGTTGGGCTGCTAGCATTCTATTCCATGAAAAAGTGCAAGATCAATTCAAGAAATTCACCGCACGTTCAGATACTTTCTCACTGGGTGTTTGCAACGGTTGCCAATTGATGGGTTTAATTGGCTGGGTAGGCGGGGCATCTAGCAATGACAAACCAGCAATTGTTCTGGAACACAACAAATCTGAGCGATTTGAGTGTCGTTGGGCAACAGTTAAGATCGAGAAATCAAATGCAATCATGTTGCAAGGCATGGAGGACTCTGTGTTGGGCGTATGGTTAGCGCATGGCGAAGGAAGGTTCACTTTCAGCGATGATAAAGTATACAAGGAATTGGTGGCGACTGGTTGCACTACACTAAGGTATGTTGATGATAATTCGCAGCCGACTGAAGTGTACCCCATGAACCCTAATGGAAGTATCAAGGGTTTGGCTGGTGTATGCTCCAGGGACGGTCGTCACTTGGCTATGATGCCTCATCCTGAGCGTTGTGAGCAGATGTACCTTAACGCGTACACTCCGCAGGAATGGCGATCGTATGCAACGAGTCCATGGGCGCGTATGTTTAGCAATGCCTACCAATGGTGTTGTATGAATTAATTTTATTTGCTGCTTGAAGTTTGTTAATGTTTCAAATCGAATAATACCACGTGTGGAATGTTGCTACGAATTTGTTCGTGCATCGCTTTAATTTGGAAAAATGTAGTTTTGAAGGATGTATCATTCAAAATAAACCACACAAACCATAAACCAAAATGGTATGTAATTTGCTGCCTCAGGTTACGCGCACTTTCCAGGGTTTAATGAAGACCTTCATTGTTTAAATTAGCTCGGATCAAAGCGTCCTTGTTAAAACATATTGAAAGAAACAAGTCAGTGCGCCAGTAGATGACGCTAGTCATGCCGATGCAGCAGGATTACGAGCCTGATGTGTAAGGCGGGAGTAGGTGATGGCAACCGCAGGCCAAGCGTGGGAGCGAGAACGGCAGTGAAATACAACACGACGCAGTCTCGAAGTCGACGCCAGCGGCTGTAGTGGTAGTCGCAGGTTTGGTCTCCCACAGCTCGCAGTGCGCGCTCATAGCCAGCCACTGCACACTCAGACGGGCCGACGCTCTTTCGCAGGAGTGTGTCCTCAACACTGCCACATAAAAGCCCAACGCAGCCGACAGGCCCAGTAAAACCCGTTGCCCCGGTCCGACTGCTGAAGAACGCCCGCATCACGGCCTGTGCCACCACAAGGAGCAGCAGCAGTAAACCAGCAGTGCGTGTGCGTGGAATAGTGTTGTGTGTGTTTTTGGACTTGTCTGCTTGGGGATAGGAAGTGGCCCTCTTCCATTTGAAGTTCACAGCCGCCTGTAATGAGTACTTAACGACCTGACCCAATCCTGCGGCATCCCAGTTCGAATTGCATTTTATTGGAACCAGCGAAGCAAACGAGGTTTAATTTCCAGTTTGAGTTCGTGACATTCTTGTTGTGTGATTGGTGATTGGGATTTGTGGACCCAGTGGTGTCTTTTAATTCCTGCTGGGAGGTGAATTTAATTCAGTGTCGATTGTGGCGATGAGAACACATCGTCTTTCGAGAGCCAAGACTCAAAGGTAACTAATATGCTTGGGTTGAAAACTGTTGAGAACGCTTGAACCACGACCAGTTTCGATGACATTTCGATCCGTTCAATACCACAGCTCAAAAATATACAATCACAACACAGCTGGGTTTAACTTACATCTACCATGAGGTTATATTTAACGCCGCTTCTTTGTTTGCTGCGCTCGTTACTGGATGGAGGAGCGTCAGACAAAAGCCATGAGGGCGCGATGCAAATATGGGTTCATGCTATATAGGTCAACACATCGCAAACTTTCTTCTTCCTACCTCCATCGGAAAAAGTCTTGATGCAGCAAAAAAAATACTCTTGTCCTTCAAATCAGGCACGTTCATGTCATGACATGCCTCATTATTTATTCAGAAGCTTCGACCAGTAAAGCATATCACCAGTCACGGCTATCCTTTAATGTTTGATTGCGAGAGGTGTCAGCCGTTCGATTCGAAAGTGGAAATCTTTTTGTTGCCTTCTGTGCATTGCATTGCGTTCATGTTTCCTACTCTGTTTTCGTCGCGGGCACGCACGCACCGTTTGTGTGAAAACAGCGAGGCGACGGTGGCGGAACAACCGCACAATATTACGGTGATTAAAAAAAGTCGATAGGCGTACGTCAAAGTGCTTTTTGCGCCTACGTAATATGCATTCCGGGGTGATAACGCACAATTTTCGGTGAAAATCTAATCAAAAGTTTGCAAATGGAAAAAGACTACCTCAGAAGGTGGACACGCGCAGAAGTACAGAGGGTAGCAATTTTCAAACTATAAAGTTAAACTTTAATGTTGTTAAAGAGGAAGATTAATTGGAGTGCAATGAGTGTAGAATATGTTTTTTAGGCAAGGTATGAAGTGCCCTAATTAATCAAATAGGTGAACTGAGTGAGTCTGATTAAAAGTTCGTTTCCAACGTATTTCTTTCACAATAGAAACTGATTTCTTGCAGTAATCTACCGTTTAGTTTGTAATTGGATTTGGCAGGATTCTTTGGAGTTGAACTTTCTTTGGGGTAACGATTTCCGAGATTGATGTGTAGCTAAACCTGAGTTGAACAAATAATTTTTGTAGATGATCAAGTTCCTTTAGGAGGAGTATGATTTACTTTTTATCATGCTAATGAGGCATTCAAGGCTTTGTAGCGCGCACAATTCCAAAATATTTAACCGCAATGAAAATAAATAGGATGGGCTTTTCCGCTCTTTGCCGCGCTATAATCCGACTAAACATACAGCAAAGCATAAAACAAACTATCAAATATTTATATTCTATGCTTTTGGTTGATCAGTATAGAATTGAATGCATGCATTCTTCATTGAATAAATTTCAAGTTTCCGGTTTGCAGGTTAGAAAAATGGTAGATATCATACGAAAACGAAGAACGCGGTGGATTATGCAAATGCAGTTGCTACTTTTCCTCATGTTGGACTTACTGATTGGGACCTTCTGCGAGGATTTGGCTGTTAGTGCACCCTACAACTATCCTGCCATCATGTCTGAGGAACCTGGTGCCGAGACGCTAACGTCGGCCAACATCAACGTTACATGGGAGGAAGATGGTGTGTGGAAAACCAACAAGA
This sequence comes from Ecitoglossa quadriceps, assembly GCA_027574925.1. Lineage (NCBI taxonomy): Eukaryota > Metazoa > Arthropoda > Insecta > Coleoptera > Staphylinidae > Ecitoglossa > Ecitoglossa quadriceps. The sequence continues at coordinate 1,201,293 of JAODGC010000012.1, read as the reverse complement.
GCGTGACGGGCCGCTATGGGAGTGGGTACATCGGCTCAGCGTCTGGAATACTCGTGCATGTCGCAGGACCACAGCATCCTGACGACCACACCGGGTGCCAGCTGCCTCTACGCAGTTCGAGCCGCCCCGACGGCGCCTTGCCGCGAGAACCGTGGATTGCGCTGGTGCGTCGCGGAGGGTGCAATTTTGAGGACAAGGTGGCAAACGCGTATCGTAGTCGTGCCATCGGGGTGATTGTCTACAATGATAGGGACGCCAAAGCTCTTGATAAAATGAAGCTATCGAGCGGAAATGGACGTAAGTGAATTTTATTGTCAGCTTTTATTTTCGGCGCTATTATAATGCGGAGAAAACAATTTTTTTCAGGGAAATAATCCAGTTTTAAATTTTTTACTTCCGCGTGGAAGTATTGTCGAACACATGAAGTCATTTGTTTTTATTTTAAACTTTGTAACGTATTCGACGGGAGTGAATGTGCTCGTGACCTCCAGAAATCTTCGTAGCCTTGCTCGGCTTCCTGTTCTCCTTACTGGTGAATTTTTGCGATGCGCACGAAATATGAGACAATAATCACATATATTGCCCAGCGCCGCATTGGCAACATAAGTAGTACACATCAAAAACAGTATCGAATACTAAACCGCCTAAAATTCTATTATGAATCAATGAGACAAACGGCGTCGATGCCACTCCACTAAATCAATAAGCAAACGCATTGCGGAAGTGCCGTGAGTGACGCGGCTTGTATCACTTGTATCAATAAAATTTCAAAACACGACAAGCACTCCAGCGTATTTTATTTGCTGTGTAGAATGTCATGATCTTGAGATGAAATATTTTGCAAAAAGAGGAAAATTTACAATTGGCTTGAGTGCAGTTGACTTCCTTGTAATCATGTTTTCCAATGCTCTACTTAACAAATAATACTCTTCGCGTCACACGTCAAACAATTAAACAATCAATGCAAGCGACAAGAGACAGAACGAGATGTTTAAACATCTTAATTAATTTACCATTGTGTTGCATTGTGGTGTGGTAGCGTTTTATCAGCAAACATTCTGGTTGTACGTGGCAGAGGATGGAGAGGAAACGAGCAGAGCAGTGTGAAATGCATAATAAATAAAATGTGATGGCTTGGCTATGTGCGGCGAGGTGGTAACACGAAACAAAACGCCGCAATACTCAAAAGGACAAGAGCCTTGAATTGCATTTTATAAATGGAAATCGTACGCATGTAGCGAATGAAGAGTGTTGATTGTTGTCAACGTTTGTCATGAGTATCGGGTGCATCAGCGTGATGTGTAGGATTGCCGGTATTGCAATACGTTGCAGATTGTAGAATGTCGGGTAGACAATGAATGTTTTGTGTATTGTTTACTATCTATCGATGCATTGATTGCATTCATGATTGCTCTGGGTGCATTAGTAGCGTATAATACTACTAGTTTCAGAATGACAATTGAATGGTATATTTTTAAATGGATTGCGTATGAAAATGGGAATATGCAACATGGGATGCCGATTAAATTATATGGTTTTCATTTTGCATAAAATAATTTCAATATTAGGACAGTTACATTTCAGTTTAAAGCAAGTTGGCTGTTTTTATTTTGATATAGAGTGGGAACCAAACGACCGTTGTCACATCCTCAGAAAGGTTGTTTTTGTTTGTGGTCAACTTAATTCAAATTGCATCAATTTATTTTAAGTGATCCCATTCGTAATAATTGCCATCCCTGCTGTGGGTACGCATCGGCAGGAGGTCGAAACTCTAACTAAACATGTGCATTTCTTGCTGCGCGTCTAAATTTAGAACTTGATCATGTCTTCTATTTCTAGTTTTTGCGATGTGGGGCAGTCAAATACCAAAACTCATTCCTAAGTGATGGTGCTTTTACCGCTTTATGCATCTATGTACCAATGAAATATTGATTGTCTACTAGATAAAAAGTCGCGATGAATTTTTCATGATTGATAATAAAATATCAAATTATACCCGTTATTGATTTATATCGCTCATTAAAACGTTTTTTATATGTATATATATAGAAATATCAAATCGGTGCAATTGTAAGAAAAAAATAGAACAATCAACGAACTAATGCTAACGCGTCGCAGAAAAACGTTAATAAACTCTCAGGTCCATTCAGACGCGTATTACGCACGTTAATGTGACTCATAATGAGACAGTTAATGAGCTCACAGTTCATTGCTATACGCGCAAAGTTAAGCAGTAAGTGTGTCCCAAACAAACATTTGAGACATCAGAGTGATGCTAAGTTTCTTACTCGTCTGCGTTGAAATTCACCGGAGTGAAATAAAGTAATTTGTATGTTTGAGCTGCGAAACATTTTTATGAGCACGAAATCTTTAATAAATACAACCTGTGTTTATCGTGTATTCACGGTCTGTACTTGTCATTCCGTCCTGCTCGTCCCATCAATTTCGCCTCGTACCTTTCGCTTCCTCGAATGGGTATTTTGCGTTATGTTTTCGTCGGTGGCTGCCGCCGCCGGGTTTGATGAACTTTGGCCAGGCGCCAAAGCTCTCTGGCTTCATGACGGCTTGATTTGCCTTTTTTAATATCAATTTATCTCTCGCACATGGTATATATGCAGTCGCATCAAGGGTGGTACACCACAAATATTTTCACGCGCTTTATGCGCTGTTTGCAAAGCAAACACACATTTTTTGGGGTCGCCATCCAAAACGGACAAATTTATTGCACATTGTTTATTAGTTTATGCGAGGAGAATAAGTCGAAAAACAGAAATGTTATTTTTATTACTGCGAAGCATGATAATCGTAAAATATAAACCAAGTACTTAGAAGTGAGGAATGCGCGAAGATATAGGGAAAACATGAAAAGTTCTCGAATGTTTAGAAGTCGTGAAATTATTGAATTATTTATAAAGTCAATGGGTTCATTCCTTTCCGATATTTCCGATACATCTAAAATTTTTATCATTTACATTTCAATGCGAGGATTTCAAAATACGTAAAGAAAACTCCACTTTAAATTACTTGCAAACATAATTCTTAACTCAATTGACGGTAATCAATGTAAACAATATTACACTCGAATACTACAATTTCCTGTACTTCAAGTATTTTCTATCATCTAACTTTGTTTAAATGCATTTATATCCCACTCAAAAAGGAAATATATACTTTTAGTTAGATAAGGCACTCATTTTACGCCAATATCGCTAATTATCTACTCATTATCTATAGAAAGTAATGGAACTACTTTGTTTAAATTTAAAGCGATTATAGTGATGAGTATAAATTGCTGGTGACACTCTATCAGTCGCGTTAGTCAAAAATTAAAATGTCCGCAAACCACAAGAGATTAATAATACTCGAGTTAAAAATAGATTTCATTTGTGAGAGCATGACTTTGATGTGCAATGACCACTCCCAAATAACTTGAAACATTACAATCAAGTTGATCGCCGACCGACCTCAACGTTGAATCGTAACAGTAAATAATTTGCGGTTTATTGAGAACTTTCCAAACCCTCATACAGAAGCGTATAATAAACCAATCAAGGGTTATGTATACTCCGTTGAAATTTTATTTCAATATCGTCATGGGAAGAGATATGATGTAAAATAATGGTAAGAGGTATCATTTATATTCTATGCTTCTGGACAGTAAAACAGAATAAACTGTCTGTATTTTCAAAGTAGGAAGAATCAAGCCCAAACTGTTGGATACAGATCAAGTGTGTCTGCATTCAGGGAGAAATGATGCAATTTGTAATTCTCCAGCTTTTGCGATAAAGTTAAACTATTTATTCTCTGTCCACATCCGGAATTTTATGTTTAAATATTGCATTAATATACAAGTCGTACAAGTAATTTTCAAGTTTTAAATTGACTTTGAGTTGGACTTTATAGAATCTACTACGTCAAGAGACTAGCTATAAGTAGTAATTTGAAGTTGTCTCAACTCAGCTGGACTTGAAGTTGAATTGCGGAAGTGCAGGAGGCGCGCATGAATTAAATTTATTGCTTTGTATCTTTTGCGTTTATATGCGCATAGGCTGTCTACAGAGAGAGGAGCAAAAAAGAAACGTTTAAACTTGTTCAAACATGGAGGTAATGATAAAAGATTGCCATTAAGTGATGATTAAACTTCCGGTGTTTTATTGCTTCGCATAAAGTGCACAGAACGTTTACTAAGAAATTTTAACAACTTTTTAATTGTGACTCACTTTACACTTCCTTGCAATATTTTATATATTTCTTTGAACTATTTTCACTGCGAAAAAAAATTTAAAATTTTCATAGTACTTCATGCATTTGCACACTTTATTAACCATCACTCAAATAAACAACCTCTTTGTTATAAAATGTCTTACTTTGTATATCGCAAAGGATATTTGCATATGTCTGTTTGGAAACTACTGCTTTAACAAATATTTCGCAAAATTTACGCATTTCCATCCTTTCAATAATGAAGAAAAAAATGCATATGCATCAAAACAAGTTAAATGTTCTCTCTAGTTCGCGTTGAATTGCAGCGCTGAAAATGTGGAAAGTGAAACGAGCACGCTAAGTGGACTTAGACACAAATTGCACAATTACCCAACTTTTTTGTTATAAAAAAGTTCAAAAGTTTAGAAGTTCACGATGTGGCATCGAAATGCGAATAAAATGAAAGCGAAACTACTCGTGTCACTAACATCTAAGCTCTCCCAACATAATTCATTATAATGAATTAATAATTATCAGAAGCAAACCAAGATGGAGGTATCCTGTTTGAAGAAAGAGAATTGTCTCTACGTGAGTACAAAAGAGAAAATGATTAACTCACCAGTTTTAACCTGATTTCATGCAAATTGATTGCCTTAAAATTGATGGATTGGCATTATTACTTTAATTAATAAATAACCTCTCATTAAATTAACTGATTAGGAGAATAACGTTGATGGTTGTGATGATGTAATTAATGGGTTACTGTTTGTTGTTTATTTTTTGTGATACTCCATAGGGGATAGCACGAATTGCAATTGCAAGTAACAACAACTATTATTTACTGCAGTCCTAGTTTGTTGATTCGCCATTAGCTTAATGATTTTCACGATCTGGGAGCATGATAGGACATTGCGAATGCGACGATTTAATTCACATTATTGTTGGTAAAGTGTCGAGTTCGAGCAGGTCACAATTTGTCGCTATTGTGCAATAATTTCAATTAAACCATGATACCAACCTAAGATGGAAGATATAAAAAAGGAAGAAGAAAATTGCAAATCATATTTTCACGTCCTAACTAACTAATTACGATGTGTAATAACTGATTTTGAAGCAATATTACTTTGAACTCTTTGCTGATTTATACAGCAGATTCAAGTAAGTACACGTAATAAATTTAACAGTTAATCATATAACAATGAAATAAATTATGTGAAGAAATAATTGGGACATTTGTATATGGTATACTGGTATATTAGTATTTCACTACTTAACGACCTTTATCACTACCTGAAACAAACTATTTTATCACTCGATTGTTGCAGTTAATCGGATTTGATGTTTGGATTGTACTACTCTTGACAGTATGATTGTGATGTTTTTATTTATGTCTCCAGCGTTGCAGAAAGGACAACAAAGAAAATCTGGCGCATTGTAAGCACGTCGCTCGAATGCTAATTAAATAAATTTGTACCCATTCAAATAATAAAAATATGCAAAGCGGAATGCCTTCGGCATTTTAATTTACAATCTTTGTCTCATGCTCCGAACACGTTTATTGCTGCCAGGACGTTCTATTCTCAAAATCATAAATCACATCTATTTATAAGATACAAAAGTGCGGCGTAATTAATGCAATAATGCAAGTAGGAGTTTTCAAACAACAACAAAATCGTAACATTTCTGCACGTTCAACAACAACGTAAGTAAATTCCGAGCGATGCCAATTGCCTTAATACTGTTGTCTCTGTTCAGCTATTTGTTTATTTGTTTTCTTTATACTCCTGACTCCTGTTGAATTTCTCCCACAAGCCCAAAGGGAGTCTACGAATTTGATCTCGCCTGCCTTATTAAAATGAATATTCAACCGAATACGCTACGTTTTGATTCTACATGGAAGTTCTGCTTGTTTTGTGTTGTTTGTCGTGAGGATACTTCAAATTCAGTGCGTTTCTCGTCCACGTCCTGTCTGTTTCACAGGACGAGACGCGATGAATAAATGTTGCTGAACGCGGAGTCGTGTATATGCATTAATTTACATACGCCCATTGTGTAAGTAAATTATGCGAACATTGTTTACGTCGTTTCATTCGGGATCGTGCCATTGTTGGCGATAATTCGATCACTTTTGACTTCGACATTCGGCGCGTTGCGTTTTGCGATAGTAATTAGTTTTTATTCAAGGGGTTGATAAGAGTTGTATATACATTGTTGTTATTTGTTTATTTATTTGCAGGTAATATCAGCGGCGTTTTTACTTATAAATCGATTGGGGAGGAGATGGCCAGACTTGTTGAGAATAATTCCAAAGTTTTGGTGCATATTACGATTGCCAGTCATACTTTGACACGGACGACAATTAATAAGTAAGTAGAAATTGGTATTTACAAACTTAAAAATAAACCTGTTTTCAAAAAGCTTATTAATCTAGAATCGAATCTTCAAAACATAATAACTTCCATCAATTATAAGGTTTTTGTAGAAAAAATTCAGATTTTATCCAGAAATTAGGTGCGAATTGGAAGAAACCCAGCAAAGACACGTTTAGCATGCAAACGAAGATAGATTTTTCAGTGCAAAGGTCCAGGAATGAAAATTTTTTTTTTTTTTATTGAGGGAATTCTAAATGAGTTTGAGTCTTCAACATAGCATCAACTGAATATTTATGGATTTAATTAAATTTTCTATAATTTCTTCCTACTTTAAAGACCTTCTTTTATCTCTTTAAAGTTGCTAGAAATTATAGCTTTATGCTAAAGTAGCACAAAGAGGTCTTTTTGCAAAAACACAAAAAACGAGAAATGTCACAATAAATTCCCAACTTTAAAAGCAATTTTAAGACTTATGCAATTTTTCCACTTCCAACATTTGTTACAATAACAAACAATGATGTCATGAAAAAATTCTATCACCGAATATCGCATTGACGCAATGCAATTCTTCATCTTATCAAACTATAATTAACTATCACTATCCCACAATGTATTGAAGTACTACTCTGCGGTGCAATGTCCAAGATTCGATTTTATTGTCATCTTGTGCCAATATTTATCAATTTAAAGTAGTCACAGAGCGGAAGTACAGAATGCTTGCCACGCACGCACTGCCTGTAATTCTCTTACTTAGTTAAGTCATTGCGTCGATTCGAAATGACTTATTATTAGTAGTCGGCAGTATCCACCCAGGCCGATAGCAAGTGTGTAGGATGATGCTAAAGTTGCTTTTACTTGCTGCAATTAAGGAACTAATATTATGTGCAATAAGAGAGTTTAAGTAGGCACAACTCGTGTTCTATTACATGGTGGAACTAAAGACGCGAGCTCTAACATTCGCTAATTTGTTCTCGTGAGTGCCAGCGCATGGAATAAGCAACATATTAGCAACCAATCGCAGCGTCTCTAGTAAATGCACTAATAAATCGAAATAAATCGACTACATTCTATTCTTGGTCACGACTTTGCTTCCGTATCCGTGATTTCCGGTGTTTCTCTTGCCTGCATCTAATTATCTCTGTTGTAATTTAAGTAGTTTATTGTGTTACCAGTTTAATATTTATATGCGGCAATTTTGCGTTTGTTTGCCTCATTTGAACTGCCCATGTCAATTTGATTGGGCTTGGTAATCTTGTGTCGTTTGTCATTAATCGCTTAATTTGTTAAATGCGAGGGCACGCGCATTGCGAATTAATTCGCCCACGAGTTGTTTAAGTACAAAATCGTTTGTGCCAGTGAACTCAATAGATTCACTTTCGCCTGAAAAAAAGCACAACGACCACGGGAATGCGACACAAAAGATAAACGATGCGCAGCACTACTTGTTTATCGTCAGACAGCGTGATAAACAAAAGTTAATGCGAAAAGGAGGGTTGGAATCATTAAAATTGCGCTTAAAAAGTCCACTCTTAACCTAATAATGAGGTTTTAAACTTGTATCGAATAAAAAACATTTTACTATTTAGCAGCTTAGTTTAATTAAATTCATAATATTTAAGCTGTGAAGTTTAGGCTTATATTATTAGCAAACATATTTTAATTTAAAAAACGTCAACTTTATCTGGACCTGAGATTATGAAGGATTCCAATGACATTTGCACACTATATTACCTTATAATTACACCCTTTCGTCACCAGAAACTTGAAATTAAGAAAATTTGGCTTAAAATTTTAAGCATATAATTTTGTGATGAATTCTTAAACATCTGTCCAATTGAAATCCATTAGCAAAGTTTAATTAAATGCATAAATATTAAACTGGTACAGTATAAAACCATAGCTAAATACGTACATTTCCTCAAACTCAACATTTAAAATTTCCCCAATAAAACAGTAAAATTTTAATCGTGTCTTGTTTTTCAACAAATAACATATTTTCACAATTTCGTCGTACAATTTGCATGCTAAACAGGTTTTTTTCTTAATTACAGCAAAACATAATATTAACCGGCTTCAAATTGCAGACCAAAATAGTGAAATATTAATTTAATTTGCATAATTAGTCTCCTGCAATTGACGTTTCAATATGCTAGTATAAGCTAGGACAAATATAAAATTATGCACTGTTTGCTTAAGAGTGGCACAATCGTATGACGTGCGAAAAATATTATTACAACTTTAGATAATTGGAAAGTGTAATAACCTGCTGGAGTGATGCATCTGGAATGAACTAATGTGATGATTTATACATTGACTTAATTTTGTATATTTGTCCAACAGGACGTCGGTGCTCTTCGTGTCAATTACATTCATCGTGCTGATGATAATTTCGATCGCGTGGCTCGTCTTCTACTACGTCCAGCGCTTCAGATACATTCACGCCAAGGACAGGCTGGAGGTGAGGCTCACATTAATTTAAATTTTTTGCGCAGTTTAATTAGCATAAGTGCGACGCGACATTAGCCAAACAATTTTTACACGATATTTTCTTATTCTGCTTCTAAATCCATGCTAATCAAGCGCAAATATTTTTGTACAAAAATTTCTAATCATGTGGCAATATTGCCAATTCAATGACAGAATTGTTGTCAGTTTTACGAGTTGCAATTTCAAATCCGATTGTCGCGTAAAATTATACGCAGCGCGCGAGGAAAATATAATTAATGAGTTTGCGTGTATCTAAACAAGGCAATGATGAGTGATTGATTGCTTGATTGTTCACAGAAACGATTGTTCAACGCCGCGAAAAAGGCATTGTCAAAGATTCCCACGAAAAATATTAAAGTTGGTGATAAGGTAAGTGTAACTGACGACTGATTACTGTTTGTTAATAAATAGAAGTAAAACACGCAAAAAAAAACAACCTTCGCGAAACACGATTGATTTTGGCATTCGTTGCGGCTGTTGTAATAATAGAAATTACTGACAGTCAATATTGATATTAAACAAGGTTGTTGTATCATTGTAGTTTTTGCGATGCAAGTAAATGAATAAAATTGTTAATAACACGTGTATTGGAAGGTACTCTGGCATGCCCTTGATACAGTAAAAAAATGGCGAAAAAAATGTTTGTGTTAAACGCGAGAAATAACACACGTGGAAGTGGATAATGTGCAATCATGACTGTGTAATTTATGTTGATTGAGACGCATTATTAATCTGAGGTTAACACTCAAAAATAAACGATTTGCGCAGGAATTGAGAGTTTAGTCATGCATTTGGCGATTGATTAATTTAATTTCTATAATCTAGTTGAGCTATATGGAATGACATCTTAGGTATTATATAAATTGTAACTTTTGGTGTTAATATGCGCATTTCGTAATGTTTTGACATTGGCCTAAATAAAATTCCACACTTTCATCAAATCAACGAAAAAACTTGAACGTGAATTTGTATTGTAAAAATTAATTAATTTATTTCTATGTAATAGGAATTGCAGGGTGATGGAGAATGTTGCGCAATCTGCATTGAACCCTATCGAGTACCGGAAGTGTTAAGGATGTTACCTTGCAGGTAAGTCTTATAACAACGAAATTTAGTCGATTTTGATGAAGAGGTATATTAATTTGATTCAATTCTGCTCTCTAGCCACGAATTTCACAAGAATTGCATCGATCCGTGGCTGCTAGAACATCGCACGTGCCCAATGTGCAAGATGGACATCCTGAAACACTACGGGTTTGCAGTGAGTCCGAACGTAGGTGCCGCGGCGCGCGCGCGCCCCACAAACGCGGCCGCCGCCGGAGCGCGATTGTGATTTTTTGTCTTGCGTTTGCTTGCAGTTCACCGGCAGCCAAGAGAGTATTCTGCACATGGAAGCAGAGGAAGCTGTGGCGCTAGACGGCGGCGCTGAGCATGACCATGATGGAGCGAGCGGAGGGGGGCCGGCGAGACGCAACGCCGGCGGCGGTGGAATCAGCCCATTGCCGCAAATACGCGCCGGCATCGACGATAATCAGGTAATCGATATGCAAATGTCACGTAAATGCAGCTGGACCCAAAGTTGGGTAATCAATTCGAGTAGTAGTGTCAATTCTGATACTCCATTTATTGACAGATTGATTAATTGTGGTTTTCACTGACTGCGGGTTGTATTTCTAGAGGTTTGATTCGGATCAACACAGTAGTCGATCCTCGAGTCCGAATGAGATGACACCATCGCTCTCGAATCATCAGATGCTACCTGTGCGGCAGGACCTGTGCGTGACATGCATCGCGGCAGCGGCAGCAAAAGTAAACGTAAAGCGAGATGCGTTACATTCGACGCATGCGACCTCCGCAGTTGTAGCAGTAAATGACGCCATTACAGCATCAACGGGGGCGGCAACAACAACGTGTCACATTGACTATGACGAAGATGATGTTTGTGCAACTGTTGCACCAGTCAGCGTGCATCGTGCGTCGAAATGAGACATACCTTGCATCCTGTGCTATCCGGAATCTTACGGGGTACGAAGGTACTCTATCTAAGTCGGCCCACAGGAAGGAAGCTCATTTTGCCTTTTTTCTTCAACTGCCACGCGCAAATAACAAAAAGATTTAAGACAAACTAACCCTAATGTAGGCATGACGATGAGGAGAGTTAATCGAATGGTACGAGGATAAGTACCTAGTCGACAAGTTTAACCACATGAAGCAAAGCGAAGCGTGGAAAAGAAGTAATTATCGAACGGTATTCTCATTTGCGTGTCGCGTGCGATGCGTATAGTTTAAGGAAACCTTTAACAAACTAAACTTATATAAGAATGCGCATATTTATTTTTGTGATATTACGATACTGATCTAACGTTAAGTAAGGCTGAGTGATAGGTGAAAGATGTGAGAGAACGTGATTAGTTTTAAGCCACTTACACACATGCGCAGCCCAAAAAAATTGAAGGACAACCGCGGTATTTTTATCATCACATTGTATTCTACTGACTATCGTATTCTACTTTTCCTTGCGTGCAATTTGCCAAGTGCATAATTATCATAGTGATAACGACGTCAAGCAAGTGCATCGGCTGGGAACCGGTACACTTATGCGTTGGTGTGTGTTTAGTATATTTATGACTTAATCTTTTTACGGTTTATATTGTTATTTTTTACGCGCGTTGCAAAAGAAAGAGCAGCGACGTTGCACAAAACCGACTGATTGCAAAAAGCCACGCGACGTTTATTGAACGTTTTCTTAATATTATTGCGATTATCAGCCGACAATTGGGAGGCACACATGAGAAACATGATGAATGCGTTCTACGTGTTAATCTTTATACTCCACATACAAATTATAACTTATGGCTGGGGTGCTCATTTCAAATTTCTGCATGAAGAACATCATCTACTTGGCATACGATGAGGCTGAAAGTTTTGATAATCAAATGGTGCTTAAACATCTAGTTTTATTGATTGTGTTCCCGATTGCGGACTGTCTCAGAATTGTTATCTCCAACTTAATATATCTAACAAAGGCATTTAACATGATTGCAGACCCTTCAAGTTAGGTTTAGGTGACAACGCATTTACAACATTGTTCTCGCGTTTTACTGCAGGAGTAAAATTTTAGATTACATCTTTCTTTGACTGCGAGTTTATATTTTAGCATACTAGATAGAGTCAACAAAACAAAGTCGAATTTCCTGACTAACTCCAATCAATATATCCAATATAGTATTCCAATAAAATTTTGGGGGCTAATATTCTATATCCCATTGATTTCTGGTCAAAACCGATTCAAGTAAATAGAGAAAGGCTCTAAAAAGTTAAAAACAGAGATACTTAAAGGATCTTAAATAGATTTAAAACTAACTAACGATGATATTATGAGAAATATATGACACGTTGTATTTTTAATTATAAATCAAGCTCGATTATAGCTCTTACCAGATTGCGCGTAAGGGTAAACAAACAAAAACATATAAAAAAAGAACTGGTTTTAAGGTTTTTCAGTGCAGGACGATGAAATTAAAGAGAATAAGAGACGATTGACTGTCGATGTCCTGTCAAATTGTTAATTGAATTAACGGACAAACGACAGAAAGCCATATTATACATAGTAAATAAATAATTTGAATACAACTGCTACTTTTCTCTATCACATACATAACTTTTAGTTTAAAACGCGAGTCAAAACCAGCTTCAGTTTTATTTTGAACAGCTTAAAACAAGCACCAATTAAGAATTTTGCTTTAATTTAATGACTTTCTGTTCTTTAGATTCCACACGAAAATAAAAAAACAAGCAGCAAAATAAATATGAGGGAAAGTTGGAGTGTTTGTTGTTGTGTTTCATATAAATATGCTCAGTGTGCGAAAGATGATCTCCACCTCCATAAAATCCAATTCTTTGTCCTTACTACAAGGCAAGTTTATTTTTATCACGAATCTGGTGCGCGGCATGAGAAAGGCAAGCTTTTGCCTTGTTAGCTGACGTCGCGAAAATGCTTGTCGGAGGTCAGTACCGGTTTAATTTTGAAATCGTCACTGCGCTTCAACCTTTGGTAAGTACATTTGAGACAGTTTAGATTGATAACTAAAAGTGTCTTCCATGAAACAAAAAAGGCAATGCCCTAGGTACAATTAAGAAGTAAGGCCGCGCATAAGAGATATTACTTTATATTGCACGTGGTAGTGCGTGATAGCACCGGGAGTGTATTATTACGGTTCTTGTACATATAGCTGTAGAGAAAATACCGTAGATTACTTGTGTTTGCCTGTTTTAATGTCCCCACATGGTCGACGTGTTTTTAGAGAAATTGAAAATTTGTGGGAGGTCAGTAAGATAACTGCAAGGATCTCAGATGCGACATATTTAATATGCCAGCCTCATAAATCATAAGGTTTGTTTTTGTTGTATGGTTCTAATTATAAGGAATAATTCCATGGATTTAATAATTAGTTTTCTTTAACATATTAATAGAAAATTTCCCCCTTACTTTTACATTAATTTACAGCTTAGTCCAATGATTTTAAGCGCAGATTTTAATTAAATTCAATATTCTAACGAGAATACTAATTATAAATGGACTCG
>JAODGC010000012.1:1177070-1187547 GCA_027574925.1 Ecitoglossa quadriceps | reverse complement strand
CGGACATTAGTAATCTCACGAGTGGCGATAATTTATTCTATTGTGAACCTCGATTTTCTTGATGCAAGCTTTCCTTCAGAATAAAAATTGTCACCAATTGTGCAACCAGTGTAAAAATATTAATAATACACACTATTCCAAATACTTTACAAACATTTTGCTAAGTTAATTCGTGTCGCATTTGGCAACTAATCAGCATCAGTCCACAATATTCCGTGCATCAGGTTGGTGCTAATTAGCAGTTAACGCAAACCGCGATTAACATACTTAACAGTCAATGGCTTGGGACATCACTTTTAGTAAAGCATACAAAATAATTGTTAGATTTTGAAAAAAGTTTTCCAATGTTGAAAATTCGAAGAAATACAGTAGAAACTAATTTATCCATATTTCAGTACTCGTCGGAAGAAATAATTTATTCTTATATGAGGCATAAAGTGCCATGAAATTGCTTTTCGCAGGTGGTTTAGTAAGGGCGTTATAATGAGCAAATTCTGGAGAAGGTCACGAATCGCAACTTTTTGCAATAGATCACCATCATACGTCATCGATTATAAGTGCGAGGAGTCACGTAGCGGCGAGATGTCATAAAAGGTGTAATAAAAATATTATTTTACGTTCTAAGAACGCAGGGACAAAAATGGGGCACGATGGCATGGATCCGCAAAGAGCACGTTATCTACGTATAATGTACCGTCTTATGTTACTCAGCGCCGTATTGCACATCACGGTGTATGCACTGACGCCAGGGATGCTACGAAGGAAAGCAGAGCTGAAAAAATACAAAACTGAAGGACGTGATCAAAAATCAAAGTCTGAATAATGACAGCTTTTGATACGACTAATAAAATGACGTCCGAGCCCAGTTAATTAGTTTTTCCCCAATATTTGTCGGCATTGGTACTTCTCACTTCGCTGGCAATAAAATACAGCAGTTGAAGGCCACGAAAAATTATTGTTAACATTCTCACCATAAGAAAACGGTTTACTTACAACACTTTCCAATTATATAGTTCTAGCAAACATGAGCATGTCATATTGAAAAAGAAGAACGCTGAGAAACTCGAATGGAAAGTGTGGCGGAACGATAACATGCATCAAAAAAATTTGCGTTTATTCCGTTTCATGTCTGGGATATTCCTCGCGTCCGTTGCATCGAGTATTTTTCTAGCCACTCAAGTGGAACGGCAGCATCAAAAACAAAAGGAAATCGAAGAAACATGCGATGAAATTTTTGCCGATGCTGAAAAAAAGAGGCAACCAAGAGCAGATTGAAGATTACAAAGTCAATATCAGCAAACCTCCAATATCCCGACCTATCCAATTATCGTCCCATCACCATCGTTGAAATCAATGTTAACAAAAATCAACACCTACTACAGTTTTTCTATGGTTTCGAAACTTTCAACACATACAAGGAAACATGAAGAACTTTTCAAAAAAGCCCAGTGGTTTGACCATGATCTATTGGGCTGCGTTTGCAGCTGTTTTAACGTATATTGCCAACAATTACTACCAAATTAGCAAATGTAAAAAGTCCAAATGCATTGGGGATGATAAGTAGTATGGTAAACTGAAGCACACTTACGAAGTTTTTTCCATAATAAAATTTCAACTTCGATCACAGTATTTCTAGTTAATTACGTCAGTATTAACATTGATATTTCAAATGCCTTTTATTTCCACAATCAGTAAACGGAAACCAATATGTAATAATAATATACATCAAAAATATTAAATTTTGAAGGGGTTGGGAATAACGAATTGAGGACAAGTTGTGTTGGCGATAAACGTGGAGGAAATTGAAGTCTGGTACCAAATTTTTGTAAATGCCTATTGAGTGTACGATAGTTTAATAGCTGTGGATTAAGGTTGTATGGATCTAGAATAAGATAAGTTTATGTGTTGGGGAGTGGCTAAAATGCTAGTAATCTGTTAATCATTGATATAAACGAGTAATAGTGAAATTAAATCCGGGCTGAATAGTAAACAAATGCAGCCGACCAGTGACGCGGCAAAAAGCATTTAACTTATTACCCTGTTTAGAATAAGAACGCCTGTACCAAAGAGTGGGAAACTGTAAGTCTGCCGCCTAAACTTGACACGCGTGCTAATCTATATGGCATCTATGTCAAAGTCTTCACCCTCTTCTTCGACAGCCTTCTTCGGCGTCTGTTGCACTTGAACCACCGGCTTGATAGGCGCACGATCATTGTATTCAATCTCCACATCGCTTTCTTCCTCTTCACTGTCAGACTCTTCCTCCTCAGCCTCCTGCAACCACTTAATAAAAGGCGCTGCATGCTTGTGGATTTCCGTCGACACTTCCTTAGAGACGTACTTCTTTGAAACCTTTTCAGCCCATTCCAAAATGGCAGACTCGGAAAGAATATCAAGGTCGTAAAGCAATTTCAAGATGACGGAGACCTTGGTGATAAGACAAGCCTTGTGTAAATCAATAATCTGCTCCAAACCACCAATGAAATATTTCTGCGCCTTCTTATCTTCCAAAGTAAAACGTAGCAACAACATGCGGTGCTTTTTGACTTGCTGCAAGATGTTTTGATCAAACAGCAGCTCAGCTAAGACCATCGGAGCTTTGGCCTTAATCTCCAAACGTTCGGCTTCGTTGAGGATTTCTTTCTGTACCTGTGCAGAGTCTAGCTGAGAATCGTCACGCTTTTTCTTCACCATATCGTAGAGGATATCCATGCGCTCTTTTTCTGGTCTCTCCAGATCATCGTTGATGGTCATGTTTTTAGCGCCATCAGTTAAGTCTTGCATACGTGCACGTACAGCTTCCTCAGAAACGTCCACAGCCCATTCAGTTTCTTCCTCTTCGCCGTTATCCTGAAATACATGCACAATTTAAATGTTATAACCAAATATTTGTTGTTAACTTACGGTCACCGAAATGTCAGCAGTGTTGTCACCTTCAACTTCATTCTCTCCGTTGGTAGCATCACCATTAGTTCGCTTACTCCTCTTTGAGCGCTTCCCTTCGGTAAGGGATGATCCCTGAGAGGCAGGGTTTAAATTCGGTGGATTCTTCAAGATGAAAGTAATTAACCGGTGAGTAGAATCAAGCATACCATGATAACCACAGGCTTTACAACCCTGGGAAATGGTACCACGTTTAGCAGAAACGATCAAATCCGTTTCAGGATTATCGCATTCTGGACATAGAACAAACTTCCTGATAAACCCATCTAACAAGTCCTGTAATTTAGCGGCATCATGACTTCCATTAACAATGAAACGTTCATTCTTGAAGTCGAATTGGGTTTGTGCCCCCAATTCGCATCCGAAGTACTTGGTAGGATAAGTTGGTGGTCTACCCAAGGCCTTCGCAACTTCAACCATATTGACAATCACCTAGTGTAAAAAATTTCCCATCTAAAACATTTTATCCTAAAATAGCATTTTAATGCTTACAGTTTTGATTCCATTGCCTTTGCCTTCCACTTTGGCAACAATCCTAGGCATTTTGTAGCGATAGAAGACATCGCTGACATTGCGATTAACGTTGACGCTACCCATTTTATCGCTGTTACTGCGTTCTAGATGTTATTGCAGTTTTGCACTCCTGCCGAAGACTGCCAAATTAGGGCGCGGTGGAGTTGTTGATGATGGTGATGGCTGCAGGATGTTGGTCCGGTAATGGTGATGGCTTCCTATTTCGATATCTTTACGTAGGTCAATCGTTTTTGCCAACGCCAGTCACGTTTCTCTAAAGGGCTGTAGTTTCCGATGCCTATTGGATGAAAATTTTGTTTTCCTGAAGGCACAACCACTTCAAACATGAATATCTCCGACCTCTGTATCTTAACGCAATTTCTATAAGTTCCTTTGCTAGCCTCATCATTCCAATTGTAATTAATGCAATATAAAAAACTAACTTACCTATAACAGGTGGTGGGCTGTCGCTGCGAAGTCATGCACCCCGCCTGCGCAGTACCTGTACTCCCAACTATGCCTTTGTTTAATAATGTCTCTGAAATCAAAGTATAGCGGTTGTAAAAGTCGAATGGACTCAGAAGCACAGCACATTCGTAGTAAAAATACAAGTGTAAAACAATGTAAACAGATGCGCCTCAACAGAATGACGCTTGTGCCAACCAAGTAAATTGACATTGACGCCAAACAAATAAAAGCTGTGCAGTGGCGCCCGAGATCAACCCTTCCTCACCATTTGCCGCAAACGCAAATAATTTACTACCTATCAATTTATGACTTGTATCTCTTACCAATTAGGATGTCCGGATGGAGACTCAAGCCCCAATTCATCACACCTTCTCTTCAAAACTTAGTAACTCCACGGTATATAAATCAATTTACAGCTTCTGTTTCACGATATCACTGATTGTGGACGATATACTGGAATGCACATCATCACAACGACAAATCGCTACGTTGAGCGACGCGGCGCGCATATTACGCCGGCAATATGCCACCCCCCAACGTCGTGGCGTTCAATTCTCGACTACGTGTGTTGCAAACGCTGCGGTGATTGATGTTGAGCGCATCATACAGAAGGAAGGCATCTGCGGAGAAGAGACGCCAGGTATTTGTTTCACGTGGCGGTGGTAGTTCGATCTTGGGACGATAAATTGCATCACCCACTGCTACTACATCTGCACGGACTGCTCGTCTTCCCACTGACCGACTGGCGTGTACTGTGACTGACTTGAGCCGCGACTGACATTCGCCTTTTGGCGACTGAGACTGGCAAACTGCGATCTTTTTGCGAGAACTTCACATGCGTTCGCATTCGTCTATGTGAACGAGACACCATCGGGGTGATCCGTGCGTCCACAATGGCGGAGAATGCCGCAGTGGAGGCGGCGCGCGTGAGGCGCAAGTGCGTCAACTGATGTCGTGGTAGCGGCTGGAATATCGATCACTCCATACGTGCGCATGAATCAACGCTCAAGGCGACGAAATGGTTTCAATTTTTTCTATGTGTTTGCTTCCTTTGCCTAACTATAACGATTACTATGGGGAATCATTAGAAGGTGATCACATAATGTTTGGCCTCATAATAACCAAACAATTAAACCTATTAATGTAACATCAACAACGCCAAACAAATTTATATTATAAAAATTAGCAAAACTAAATTAGAAACAGCACATAAATTATGTTCCAATATTAGTTTTGCTACACTATGGAAGACAAAATTGATAGTACCCATGTTATCTACTCTGACAGTAAATATTATTTACAACTACACAACACAACAATCATATTTTGGCTGCATTAAAAGGTATGTTCAATTTAAATTCCTATTCTAATAAGTAATGGTCAAAATTTGATCTAATACTAATTCAGCATGAGCTATTTTGTTTTGAATAGGGAACATTCTGTTTACACTAACAGATTATAGTTTAATCTTATCAGTTAAGAATGCATTAATGTGAAATATTAATAGTTACCTTTGTGTTTTGCTAAAGTCATATAAGAAGTTTGCGTCCCACTTGGACGGTGCGCAGGTGGCCAGAAAAGAAACTAAAAGGTCCAGCCAATGTATTGCAGACCCCAGTTGAAGTCCTTTGGGTATGGAATTCTTTCCACAAACCTGCAAGACACAAATTAATTATCACCACAGTAAATTTCCATTACACACCAGTGGCATGCCAGTTATGTGCAGTGTAAGCAAACACTGTGAATTACATTGCACTAGAATTGCACACTGCACTATTCCAATTCATGCAGCTGAATGCTTGAACCTGAGTGCACAGAGCATATGTGATAGAGGCAAAACCGCAGTTTCGCCATGCTTACCAATGTAATTTCGTGTTATTGTGTATGCTGTAAAGCAACAGAAGTAAATGAGCCGAGCGAAGATATGTGCTACTGGTGCAACGTATCCAAAGAGCACTGCAAATATTGTGCAAGTACGTACCCTGCAGATCGGCGTAGCAACAAGGTAATTGAGGTAGACGTTTCGCAGTGGCAAGACTGGTGCACCGCTGCGTTTCACTTATCACCAGTCGGAGATAGCGAGCGAGGTGTAAAATGCCCAACTCTAGGTAGACCCAATATGACTTGCACAGGCAGGTGTTGAAGCGTTTTGAGCTATTCGTGCGATACTTTGGCTAAGAGTCCGATTAACGATTTGCCCGTCCACGATGCAACTCAACACCGCATTGAGGGGATCGCCATATGTAGCCGATGTAGCCAGCATTCACTAGAAATCACTAGAAAGTTCCATGCAAAATTACTATTTGCAGCGGTTGTTCATAGATGGCTCCGAAGGACTCAAGTTAAGCACAATTTGAATGAAAATGTGCAAAATACAAAACACAATTTAACGCTTAAGAGGGACACGTAGTTGTCACATCAGTCGCATGTAAAATAACATTTATTCAATTGTGACCCAAACTTGGTGGCTAAGTTTTCTTCTAAAACTATTAGATATAACAAAGTATAAACCCAAATATTGCGTATAGTATCATAATATTCAGAAAAATAGTGGAGAATTACATGAGATCTGGGAAAGACCTACGTAGATCCATACAATTCACTTTCTCTACGTATATAAGGCCACGACCTTCTTTCGAAAATTTTCCGATCTTAAGACATTAAAATTAATCAAGAAAGACCCGTTCGGGTCGGCGCTTTTTGCACAAAATACTTGACGTGGGCGAGGAAAGGATAAACATGATAATCCAAGCACATCACATTACAATTTGACTTAATATTGTCAGAGATGACATTTGAATTAATTGTTAACTAGTAACATGCAAATATAAGTGAGTAGAAAAGAAACGTGATAACTAATGACACACTCATGGATACGGGTGCAAAGTTTAAAGCAACGTTTGTAACGACGCAGTTAAAGAGCTTGATGAAAAGAGCTTCAGTGAGATGGTAATATATTATATATTATGCAAATAAGAGAAAGAAAACGAAATTACAATTAACGTCAGAATTATTCAAGTATTTATGAATTGTTTGTTGACGTATTGCAATATTCTTTTGATTAATTGGTAAATTAATTCCACCCAATTCCATTAGTCGTGTTAGAAGTAACGCGCGCGCTAATCTCTGATTTGTGAATGTCCCGATGGTTTCTTTACATTGTTTATATCATATATACTAAGCATTCCTGCGAGCACGCACGAGGGCGTTTTACCACACTTTTTGGTGAAGTGAACAATGTGGTAGTTATGTCGAATTCGCAACGGTTACAGTTTGAGATCAAGTGACAAGCTCGGCTGGGATTCAACAGAGACAGAAAGTTAAATCTAAGATTTACATATTACTTGTGCATGGGTATTAAAAAGAGAATAAACGTCAACTTTAATTAATTTCTAATCTGAGCGCAAAATTCCAATTGGAATTTACAATGTACATATGATGTACACAAATATTACCTCTTCTTATTTACAATATTAGACCTAGTGAGATATAACAATATTTAATTACAGATGGTGGACCATGATGTAAACCATTCATAATTAGGTACACTACAATTAAGTTACATTCGAGCGTTGATGTATGTATTTCTTTTTTTTAAAGGTTATAGAAAATGGTATGGAGAACTACTATCAAGATGATAGTAATCTGGAACATTTTTCTGTTTCCAAATTCTGCTATTTTGTATAACGGGAAGTTACACCTCGTTGAAGGACAAAGAAGTACATCCAAATTAGTTAATATTATGATTTGTTATTTGGAAACTGGCAACGTTATTGACATAAGCCGTCTCTGAAGTGGTTAACAACAGTTTGCATGATCTGCAGTAGTCGATGTTACAACTCTCAGAAAATATCAAGTACGTTCCTATAATTTTGATCGAAATTTGATTCTGAAAGTTAAGAAACGCTCTAGAAAGTCTCTTACAATAATGATACTGGCTAGAAATTTAAAATTGGAAGACGCCAAACTTTGACAGTAGCACGTCGGCATGAAGTCAGCCGCACACATAAATATTTTCTCCAGATAGATTGTAGTTTTGAATTTTGAGAAAGTACATTGCAACAGAACTTAGCCATCAATTGTACACCTATTTCAAGTTTAAGTCTTAATTAATTAGCTACTATTATTGCACATTATTTTAGGTGTAAAATTGACGCCCACCCCTCGCGACGTGGACGCGTCTGTGATTGAGGGGCAAGGATGGGTTAAGAAGGCAGGTTTTCAGCAAAGGCTCTAAAATGGATTGAAGGATGTATACAATAAATAAAATACAAAATAAAGTGGCCATAAATACATGAAACAAAATGGAAAATAGATGATGAAACCAAGCGGGGAAACGTGTGTACGTACACACATAGCGCTTCTGAAATGCATAGCAGCACAATAAGTTACAGGATACGCAGGCGTAAAGTTTTTTTTTGCAAATTAAGCGCAATTCCAATTGAGAGCAGAGTAACCTACAGAGAGCATAGTACATTTAATCTTATCGTAGGCGCAGTGCAAAAGTGGTATTTGTTTATCGCATCTTAAAAACTAATTCGCAATAGTAACGCACTTATTCTCTAAGACGCAATGCCGCATACATACCAATTGGTTAATAAGCGCAACGCATTACCTAAAAGATAATAGAAGATATATATATCTTAACGCATATTCCGCAATCAAAACGCGAAGAGCGTAATTGGCGCAGCTTACGAGCTAATTCGCAATGGTAACGCACTTATTCTATAAGTCACGATGCCGCTTACAGACTAATTCGTTCCTAAGTCCAACGCAATACCAAAAAGATAATAGAAGATATATCTTGGCGCATATTGAAAGGCGTGTAGCGTAATTGGCGCAACATTTAATCTGCAATCAAAACGCACTTATTCTATTGACGCATTACCACCTAAAAGTTATTGCACTGTTACGAAATAGTGGGCGCTTAGCTTATTCCGCTACGAATCCTATCATTCTATCTATTAATTTAAGGCGAAATAATCAATCCGCAAAACTAAAAAATACTATGCACATATCTGTAGGCCAACATAATATAAACGCCAACGTATCTTGCAATATGCCAGCAAAAACAAATAAATACATTTTGCAGATGTCTTAATTGTATTGACGATTTGGCCCCAAGCTAAATCCTAGGAGAAAAGTAAAAAAAAGAGGGAAAAAAAGCTAGCTTAAAAAATAAACAGTGATTAATCTACATGTTGGTCCAAATTTCTTTTGGTTGATGAATGGTGGGGTACGGTTATACTGTACCATAAAACAACATACATAACTGAATATGTACTTTTGCTTCTTTTTGCCTGGTGTTTTTCCGTTTTATGATTTATGTTTTGTTGATTTCGTTACCCGAACGCGCAATGCTTTCGTGTCCTGTTTTTTCTTGTTTTATAGTTCAATTCTCTATTTTGACGTTTTCTTTATTTTCTAATGCAAATCCATATTCCAATTTACCCTCTGGGTATTTCACCGTTAAGCAGTTTGTGTACTTTTCCCTCGTTGGTTTCTTCTTCTGTCGTTTCATCCGCTTTTCCTCATTTTTCATGTGGTTTCTTCTTTTTATGTCTTTTCTTCCCTTGTTGGGTTGTAGTTTTTGCTGTCCTCTTCTGCGTTGTTTTCTCCATGTCCCCGCACAATGGAGAAGTGCGGTTTGTATAGTTTTCCCTCGTTGGTTTCTTTTTCTGTCGTTTCATCGGCTTTTCTTCATTTTTTATGTGTTTTTTTCCCTTGTTGGGTTGTAGGTTTTGCTGTTCTCTTCTGAGTTGTTTTCTCCATGTTCCAATTTACCTTCTTGGTATTTTTCCGTTGTGCGGTTTGTAAAGTTTTCCCTCGTTGATTTTTTCTTCTGTCGTTTCATCCGCTTTTCCTCATTTTTCATGTGGTTTCTTCTCTTGTTGAGTTGTAGTTTTTACTGTCCCCTTCTGAGTTGTTTTCTCCTTCTCCATGTTCCAATTTACCTTTTTGGTATTTCTCCGTTGTGCGGTTTGTAAAGTTTTCCCTCGTTGATTTCTTCTTCTGTCGTTTCATCCGCGTTTCCTCATTTTTCATGTGGTTTCTTCTCTTGTTGAGATGTAGTTTTTGCTGTCCTCTTCTGAGTTGTTTTCTCCTTCTTCATGTTCCAATTTACCTTTTTAGTATTATTCCGTTGTGCGGTTTGCATAGTTCTCCCTCGTTGATTTCTTCTTGTGTTGTTTCACCCGCTATTTTTCATTTTTTATGTGTTTTCTTCTCTTGTTGAGTTGTTGTTTTTGCTGTCCTCTTGTGAGTTGTTTGCTCCATGTTCCAATTTACTTTCTTGGTGTTTCTCCGTTGTGTGGTTTGCATAGTTTTCCCTCGTTGATTTCTTCTTCTGTCGTTTCACCCGCTATTCTTCATTTTTTATGTGTTTTCTTCTCTTGTTGAGTTGTAGTTTTTGCTGTCCTCTTCTGAGTTGTTTGCTCCATGTTCCAATTTACTTTCTTGGTGTTTCTCCGTTGTGCGATTTGCATAGTTTTCCCTCGTTGATTTCTTCTTCTGTCGTTTCACCCGCTATTCTTCATTTTTCATGTGTTTTCTT
>JAODGC010000012.1:1161466-1176970 GCA_027574925.1 Ecitoglossa quadriceps | reverse complement strand
TTTAAATTTTGATTCAAATTCTACATAAGCAATATTTGGTCATACCTTAGTCTGCATATGTTGTCAAAACCAATTGTGAAACAAGTTTGAGAATTGAGTGGGTGATGCAAATACGATGAAGACTGCATCTCATTGTTCAATGAAGAGGATTGTTTACAACCCAAATCCATGCTATGCATCGCTGTTAGATACCGAAAAGTTTGATAGATGCCATTTGCTATTACACTCCATATAAAATTGTATTACCTTCACATCTTCTTCTGAGCGTCCTCCAGAGAAAAGCAATCTCCCTTCGCCTATGCAGCCTGAAGCACAGCAGGAACGCCGAGAGAACATTTTAGAAAACTTTTGGAGAAAATAAAAACAGAATACAACACAAATAAACCGAACGCAACTGAATGAAAAACCGCCGAATATTCGCTAATTGTCAATAAATGCCGCTAATCGCTGCTGAATGTGCCGGAAGCGGCAGGAACTGCAGGAATCGGCAGAAATTTATACGAAGATGCACGAAGATCTACGAAGATGCAGTGACAGATATGCAATGCGCAAAAGTTTCTCGCGCAGACGTTCAGTCTATCTTTGTCGTGATTGTACCTCGATATTTTCTTTTCTTTGTGGTAAGCGAGAAATTCTTTGATAAGCGCCAAACTCTAACCTAAGTGACAAATCCGTCCCATAAGGGTTTGCGCAGCCCGGTTTGCAGCCCGCAGTTCACATTAAAATACCAATAGAATTCCCCAGTGAAGCAAGTGACATCACTCTTGTAAAAAGCATTGCAAATTAACCTTTGTATGACAAAGGCAATATTACACTAATAAGAAACCACTGATTTTATACGACTTCCAGTCTAATTTCACATCTCCCAAAAAATCCACTGCAAATCAACGCCACACTAGTACAATATCTACAATATACGTGGGCATACTGAAGAAGGCAGCACGCTGAAAACGCTCTAAAACACGAAGTAGAGTCATAGTAAAAATAACATTAGTTGAATTTGGTTTTTTATGCTCTCAGTATAGAATTGAACAACACTTTCATCCCATCCCATGCATAAATAGGCATTGCGGTGGGTAAGTATTAAAAGTAATTTCAAAAGGCTTCGATCCATTTTCCGATCACTTCCGAGCGAAATTAACAAATATTAACCTATAACTCGCCCTTGCTTGACTTTACTTTGCCATTTCGACGTTGGCGCCGATGTCGAACGCCCGGAACAATGTCTTTGCGCCGCGCATTATCAGCTATTCTTCGCATCGCCACCCGTGGGACAAAAAACCAGCCTTTACGAACCCCACAGCTGCAAAAACCAAAGGCTTTCCACACATCACTACCATCATGGAGCAAAAAGCACCTAATTCCAGAGATTGCCAGCCTAGACTCAGTAACACCAGTGCGTCTTACAGAAGAGTTGCCTAGAGAACCTCTTGGGAAACTGGGTGGCAAGATGCAGTTGATTTACACCTGCAAGAAGTGCTCTACAAGGAACATGCATCACATCTCCAAACTAGCTTATCAGAAAGGAGTAGTTATTGTAACATGCAAAGGATGTGAAAATCATCATCTTATAGCAGACAATCTCAACTGGTTTATGGACCTTAAAGGCAAGAGGAACATTGAGGAGATTCTAGCTGAGAAGGGAGAAGTTGTGCGGAGGATAAATGGTGGAGACAGCCAAGAGTTTGTTATGAAAGACCAATGACAATAGAGCCAAGCTTTTTTACATTTTCTGCTTATTTACAAAATGTATCAATACATAAAGTTATTCCAAGTGTGATGGCACAATCAGAGACATACATACATACATTTTTATAGATTGGTTTAAATTTATTTCAATTAATGGCACTTTAATATGATGTAAGGCACTTACAAGGGACTAAAATGTTGCTAAAAGAATTTAGACATGATTAACATAGAGTAAGGCACTGCTTGATACTTGTTGTCAGATACTTGGTTCAAATTTTTTGCTGAGACTTCTTCAGTTAAGTTCAGGAGGAAACAAACTATGCCATCTTTGTCAATTAAATTGCCAATACTCATTCAAAACATTCTGTGAAAAATAGTAAAAGTTAAATGAAGTGAATATGTTTAAAATTCTTCATTCTATGGATATTTTTGCCTGGAGCAATATTCCACCAACAATTCTAAGACTACAAACGTTAACTAAACTCTTTTTGGCTTACTAATCACCGCGTATTCAGTGTCATTACACATTTTATGACTCACCTGCATATCTTTCCTATCCTTCCTGATAACAGCATATCCTAAATGTGAGTCATCCGCAACAGTCCTCACTTCAAACGCATTCAGCACCTCGTCATACTCATTAAAAGCAGGCTGCGGCAGTTTTTCATTTAAATTATGCCTTACTTGTTTATATCCAGACAAATGCAGCTTCCCAGAAGATCCACCGAAGAAGTTCAACTTGTCGTAAGTCTCGGCATCACCATCATAAGTATACACTTCGTCAATGACTTTCGATGCCGCGGTTACACTAGAAGCATCTTTAGATGATGATTGCACTGGATTTGAAGATCCCCAGGAAATATAATCTTCTTCGTAGTTGTCCTCGATGTGCTCCAGGTGTTTGACTTCGTCCGTGCCGAGGGTTTGCCACGCTTTGCTGCGGACTTCAACTTCATCGTACTTCGAGACGAATTCGTAGTCTGATGGCAGTGATGGAGCTGGTGGCAGTTTCTTACGAGGTGGTTTGAGGGGTGCTCCTTTAAGATGAAGCTTAGAGAACTTTAATTTGTCAATGCTTTCTTTTTCTTTCTCCTTTTCTCGGTCTTTCATATCCTTGATGAAGAAATCTTGTGTTGAATTACAATTCTCCTTGTCTTTGTCAAAGAGTTGAGCATCTTGCAGCGATGTAGATGTGGTGGGCGAGGGAGGCAGAGGGCTACGACTACGGGCTTCCATATTGAGCACAGCTTGGAGTTGTTTATCACCGCACTCAAGACCAGGAGAGGAAACAGGGTCACCCTTCAGCAGTTTCTTCATTGATTTCATCTTCATTGTGATATAACTGCAGAGAGAATTCAGGGATACGGATGTTGTCTTAAAGTAGATCAACGAAAAACTCACCGAAATATCTCCTGTTCATTGGAATGCTCCAGTAGAAACTTCCCTTCACCAGAATCACACTTTCTTCCTGCTTCAAATGTGAACTTCCCACTGCTATAGCCATATCTTCTAATGAATTGATATGGCCATGTGAATAATAGTGCATTATCACCAACTTCTCTCAGTTGCACTGCTGTTGGTGTCAATCCGAGGATGTAAATCTTCTCTTGAAGATTACATCTTAGAGATGCTTCTGTTTCAACTAATTTAACATTGAAAATGCCTTCCCCTACAACATTTCAGAACCAACACATAACTCCCATGCCTTTGGGATGAGTAATGTCATAGTTATTCCAATAAATTACCTGTTGAACAGTACAAGTCATTATCCTCCACAAGTGTAGCACACTTTGATGATGCGTGATTGTTATAATTATTGTCAAATGCAACCATTTGCAATGCAGTCACCCATTCATTGAGTGCCTGCTCTGTACAAGTCCCAAATTCATAAAAGCCAGTCTTGGTAACACAAGTGAAATATGTCTGAGATTTACGTGTGACTTTAACGCAGTTTTCCAGTGTGATAATTCTGCATGGGGCATGCTTGTGGGCTTCATCAATGTCTTCATAGATTTCCATACGTTGAATACCACATTTGCTGGCTTTAAAAAGCAGGCAGAACTTTGATTGCCATGTTTTCTAAGAGAGGAAATAAGGTACTTATGGTGTTGCAGTTATTTGGTATATATTGCTACATTTGTGCAGTTTGCAATCTTTTCAAGGAAGAAACAAAGAAGTCAAGAAGTTTTGACTCACCTTCAAAATAAGTTTACTGTTTGGTGGTAGAAGTAAAATCCCGGAATGTATCACTTTATCATCGTCCATTGTTAGACAAATGTTTAAACATTCTGTTTAGATATATCCTGAGTACTAATTGTTACACATTATTTGTGGATAATGCAACAAAAACTGTGTGGTTTTTGTGCAACTCCCAATGATGAACTAGTTGCCTACGTTGCACACGGAGAAAGGTATCATATTAAACAATAACAAAACGAGTAAAACAATAGCAACAAATTCAATAAATAGTAGTGCACTAAGAAAAATCAAAGCAAATATTGGTATAAATAACTACAATTAAATTGCACGCGTTTGTATGAAAGGATATAATTTATTCTTCAAATTAGCAAAGGTAGTCTACCTCACATGCCAGAAAGAAAACTCTGTCATTGCCATCTTTCAAATGACTTTCTCACCACCTGCAGGTTATGTTCATGAAGAACACCTTCTTCAGCGTCTTCAGCACGTTCAAAATAAAACTTCGCAATGCGCGCTTCTTCATCAATCCATCCGTGATCATCATCAATAAATCAAACCAGGCAATATGGACGCCGACGCAGATTGTAAACTCTCCTGGTCGGAGCTGAAAACGGTTGTGACTGACCTACGCCGGCAGCTGGCAAGCCTCTCGACGATGGTGCCCACGAACGTAGCGTTCCGCCAATTGCAGGACGGGCGCACACGTATTTACTTCCTCAGCACGCCTCAGAATGGCTGGGAATCAACGCTGCTCTTTGCAGATGTGCCCAACAGTGGGTCACAAACAACATCCTCATTGACTCTGCAATGGCATGCTGTGATTGAGGCAAACTTTCCTACAATAGCTGCTGCTGGGAGATACTCTAGAGAGGAGCAGCTGCTATGGGAAAGGAAGCGGCTAGCGACGTGGGGGATTAATTGGTATGAAATTCATTCAGAGTCTGGGAAGATTGTCTTCCCTGCAAATAGTAGTTTGTTTCAGTGTGTGGATAATGGATATTCAGTGAGTATACCAAGAAGATGTTATCTTGGAATGTGGGCTGTACATGTATTGTTTTATTGGGTTTCATTTGCAATTTCAGGCTGGTCCTTTATTCCCAACAAAACTTAGAATCTCCACTGCAACTGGCGCAAAGCTCAATCCACAAATCTGCCCTAGTAACCCTGATCTCGTCGCCTATATATGCAATCAAGACATTTGGGTAGCACACACTGTCTCTGGGTGCAATGAGCGCCTCACCTACGCGCACAAAGGTGGAAGGTCTCTAGCAGATGATCCTTTAGCAGCTGGTGTCCCATCCTATGTCATGCAAGAGGAGTTCAGTAGATATCAAGGCTATTGGTGGCAACCAAAGTGTTCCTTAGATGGTGTGCATCGTATTCTCTACGAGGAAATAGATGACGGCGATGTGAAAATTTTTTGCTTTCCGTCCTCTTCATCATCTTCTTCACATGCCGGTGATCATGGTTGCAACGGTGGAGACCTTGAAGAGTTTAGATTTCCGAGAGCAGGTTGTCCCAATTCAAAGAGTCATCTCAAGTTGATTGAGTTTAGAGTGAGTGACACACAACAGATTACTGATATTGTGATGCTGGAGCTACAATTTAGCATGGCGACGCTGTTTCCATGGGCGGAGTATGTGGTGAGAGCTGGGTGGACGCCAGACGGAGTATTTATCTGGATGCAATTGTTAGACAGACGACAGAAGCATTTGGAATTGGTGCTGTTGTCGTTGAGTAACTTCACGGAGGTCTTGCCGATGTATGACGAAGGCACAAATTCACAGAGTGGATCTGATGTGGGCAACCCCATGGTACAGGTCAGTAACGAATTACACATAAATTATTAATTTAGCGTTGAGTTCAGTCCTCTATCGCGACATGAGGGTGATGTTACTTTTTCATAGACCTCGGCTGATAATCGACTCTGGTGTCTGGATCCAAGTTCGAAAAATTGTGGATGTTAGATGTGGTAGTGTAGGTTAGCTCTTCTACAGCGGCCCTTAATGTATCCCACCTGGCTTGCATGGGAATTCAGAAAATTGCGCTTTAAAATCGTGTTGCATTGCAGGTAATCTACGCTGAAGAATCTGCAATGTGGGTCAACATCCACGATCTTCTCGTCTTTCTCCCAACGTCATCCTCAGAAGACCCTACTCATCAGATTCAGTTTATTTGGGCCAGTGAGGAGACGGGTCATCGCCACCTTTACCTCGTCTCCTCTCAGACCCTTCCCAATCCCAATCATACCGCTACAAATGGACAACTTGTCGAGCCAATGGAGCACGTCTCCCTGCATCCAAAGCTCTTACAGAAAGTAGCGTTAACGCATGGCAAGTGGGAGGTGTTGGCGCAAGATATCTGGGTGGACCTTCAACGTGAATTGGTATACTTTATGGGATTGCGTGAATCATGCCTAGAGAAACATCTTTATGTAGTGTCTTTGCGGAGACCTGGTGAAGTTCGGTTAATTACAAGACCAGGATACACCTACAGTTGCAACTTTAATGAAAGCTGCTCCATGTTGGTGACGGTCTACAGCAATATTGAGAACATCCCCGCGTGCCAAGTGTTCAAAGTGACGCACAGTGATTGGACAGTGGAAGGGGTCGAGCTCACACCACTAGGATACCTTCTTGAAAGTGGCCCTCCGCTAAGTAAGAAATACACGCCTGAGCTGTTCACACATACAATAAACTCGGGACATCAGCTGTACGCGATGGTGTTTAAACCTCATGGGTTTCAAGAAGGTAAACAATACCCAACTATACTTAATGTGTATGGTGGTCCAGAGGTTCAGTTAGTGTCCAATGCCTTCAAAGGAATGCGCCAGTTACGAATGCATATGTTGGCCGCGAGGGGGTATTGTGTTGTTGCGATTGATTCCAGGGGGTCTCAGCATCGGGGAGTTGAATTTGAAGGATATTTAAAGGGCAGGATGGGAACGGTAGAGTTGGGGGATCAAGTGGAAGTGTTACAGTGGTTAGCAGGGACATTGGGGTACTTAGATTTGGACAGAGTGGCAATTCATGGGTGGTCTTATGGCGGATATTTGAGTCTCATGGGATTAGTCCAGCATCCTGATGTGTTCAAATTGGCTATAGCTGGAGCTCCCGTTACAAATTGGTTATTATATGATACGGGATACACGGAGAGATATATGGATCTGCCGGATAATAATCAACAAGGGTATGATGAAGGTTCAGTGCTGAATTACATCAATAAGTTTCCAGAAGAGTAAGTGTTTGTTTTTGCTTTGCTTTGAGATTATTTGAAGTCACCTACACTGTTTTCGTTTGTGTGTTTTTCAAGGGAGAACCGCCTGTTGATCATCCACGGCTTGATCGATGAGAATGTTCATTTTTATCACACTAGTCAACTGATCAGCAGCATGGTTAAAGCAGGCAAGCCCTATCAGTTGCAGATTTATCCCAATGAGCGTCATTCATTGAGGCATCTCAGTGCGAGTAAGCATTACGAGACTACGTTACTCTCATTCCTGCAGAATCACCTTTAAAGCACAGTGGGGGACTTGGTAATGATTTAAATAATGACGTAAAATACACGTACTTTGTGTAATTTATGACAAGCGATGCTTTAGTCGGAAAGCTACGGGAGAGATGACGATGGAGCATGCCAGGAAATAGTTTACGGTTTAACGCGGATTTAGCAGTAATTTATTAAACAAATGATGGAGTACTATATATTGTATATGTATCGAAGTGCGAGAGGAACATAACGCGATGATGATGATCATAAAAAGTAACTACTAGTTGTTTGCGTCATTTATTCAAAGTTTTTAGATGGTTGAAGGCGCCATCAAAAATTTGATAGAGAAGGATGAACTGCGTAAATCTCGTTTAGTGTCCTGTCAAAATACGATTTGATTGTGCGGATATCTATCTTTCAAAATCGGCTGAGTTAGATTGGCCTATAGTTTAATAATTCTTGAAATGATGAAATCTTGCAAATGATCCACGTGCCTACCTTTTCTTTCTATGTAAAATTCCTGTTTGTTTAATTATTCGGTTGATTTCGTATCAAAAATTGGTGTTGTTGTGCTTCATACCAGTTCATCACATCTCAAATCATCATGGATAACATGGAATTCAGCTGCGCTTATCATAAACGCCGGTACTATGCCAAAATTCACCAAGTGCCGCCCTTTGCTGAAGCTCGCAACCAGCTGGGCAATGACCTAACGCAGGTATTAATGGACGAATGTCCAGAATCTTTAAGATCTTTCATGAACCTCTCCAATCCTCTGGAAGGTCCATACAGCATCACAACAGGCGTACTTCCAAGATCTTCCAAAAACACCAAAGCAAAGAACAACAATCTGTGGATATCACCTTCTGATCTGCTTATTCCACGAGTGGCACTTTCTCCACCGCTCACTGCAAAACACCTGAGGGCGTTGACACATGAAGGTATTCTTGAAATGGGGGAACAAATTGAACAGCAGTGGTTGAATGCAGTTGAACTTGAAAAGCGACTTGCGCTTGAGAATCTTGAAGAATTGTTGCAATTCTTGGCGGAAAGAGAGAAGGAACGCGCTGTTGAAGATGCTCTTCGCCATTGTGAGGAACAATTCAGGAAGCACTTGGAGGCAGTTAATGCTGACTTTGAAGTACTGCTTATTTCGGAGTTAGCGAGACTGGAGGCTTCCATGAGGGAGTACTACGAGAACCTCATTGAAGATGAAGTTAATGCAAATCACCAGATGCAAGACGCCGCAGTCGATGAACAGATACAAGATGCTATCAATGCGACTGTTGCTGAACTTACAGCGAAGTTTATGGCAGATCTTAAACAGCAGGAACTTGATCTAGAGGCGGTTTATCGAGGGAAGATGGATGGTTTACGTGAGCGGCATATGCAGACTCTAAAGTACCAAGTAGATGTTTTTACTGTTGTCCTGAAGCAATTAAAACATTCTTTGCAGTGCAGCAGTATCGCCAGTCTTATGTATGTGATGTGTTTAGAACGGAGGAAATGTATGAAAGAAGAGCAGTACATAATCTATGCCAATGCTCAGAAAATACATGATCTACTAGAGGATAATATCGAGAAAACGGCCAAACTAAAAGAACTCAACTGTCAGCATAAACTCTGCCAAAGACGGCTTGAAATCCGAACCGCTGCACTTCTTGCAATCATCACTCAGTTCCAGAAATTTATCAACTACGCTCTTAGAGCAACACCTACTCAAGCTGAATTCTTCTTGAGTATTGAAAAGATGATGACTTTGGAGATCACACAAGCTTTGGAGCGTTTCCCAACTGATTACTACAAAAGAAAGCGAGAAGAAGGGAGATTGAGTAAACCATTGCAGCTGATGGCCTGGAAACAAGCATCATCTGAGTCCTTCTTATCTGGTCAACATCCAGGAAAGCTAAAGTATCATGATTGTCTCAACGTGTTGCCTCCGCCAAAGAATCCAAATGCAGAAGAAGAACTCTTGGCAATGCAGTACAAAGATAAGCTCTATGTGCGGGAAGACTTCAGGAATCAGATAACTCAAGCTATGGTCCCATCGAATCCAATGCTGTGGTCTAAGGACGCCCAAGATTTGGTGAAGTTATTCCAAGATGTTAACAAAGTGGAAATTGAGAAGCAGAATAAAGATAGCAGAAGAATGCTGTCGGTTAAATCGGATAATAGCATTTTAGTCAAGGAAAGAATTGAAAAACTTAGGGAATTCAGCAAGGCTTCCTTGGAAAACCTAGAAAGTTTAAGCAGTAAGCATGATGATGACAAGCAGTCGATAACAGGCAATAAGGTTAAGGGTATTGAAGGAAGTCTGGATGAAAAAATCACCTCTAATACTGCCCTTCTCGCTGTGCATGATTCTCTTACACTATTTAAAGATAAAAGATCATCTTTCAAGATGTCACAAGAAGGAGAGCTGGATGATTCCGACTTGAAAGTTGTCCCAGCTCCAAGCACAGCTACTATTCAAATTAAGAAACAAGGACCACGGAGGGTGACTAAATACTATGGAGATGACGCGGTGTTGAGACA
The DNA here is from genome assembly GCA_027574925.1 of Ecitoglossa quadriceps. NCBI lineage: Eukaryota > Metazoa > Arthropoda > Insecta > Coleoptera > Staphylinidae > Ecitoglossa > Ecitoglossa quadriceps. The sequence goes on along the minus strand of JAODGC010000012.1, from coordinate 1,167,058 downwards.
AGCACCTCATATTCAACCTGCGGAGTTCACAACTCATCTCCGCGGTTTGTCTATTGAGAAGTTAAGGGTAAGAAGACCACATTCTTTAGTGGGCGATGGGCCTAAAATTTCGGGTAGGAAAGTTTCAAAGATTCCACACATTGATTCACTTGAATTGATCAATACCTCGTCAGTGCACCTAAGGAAACTCAAAAAAATTATCAATCTCAGTGGCAATGTCATGGATGATGGCCTGGGGAATAAACAGATGTTGATCAATGCCCCGCCGGACGATACAGGATATCCTGAGGTGGACTTTGAGCGAGTTGCGGAGGTGTTTACGCAATTGTATGTCCCGGACAAGCCTTGGGAGATCTACCGCAAGTCGCCGCAGAGATGGACATCCAAGATGTCGAAGGTTTCAATGTTAGAAAAGAAAGCGTCGTTAGTACCTGAGAGGAAGTTTAGACCTACAAGTAAAACTAATGCGCCTTCCATGCCTCCGCAAGATCGTGTGGGCACAGGTAGGAAACAAAAGTCTGCGAAGAAATCGACTGCGAGCATAAAACTTGATGAGAAAGAGAATTATTTGAAACAACCGAGAGTTGTTAATGTTATGGGGATCACTGGGAGTTACGACAGGATTGGCAAGGAAGAAATCAGAGATTCAAAGGACTTCACTTTGCATCGTGTGCATTCGATTTTGGATGTTTTGACGAAGGATGACAGTCTTATTAGGATGTTCACCAAAGGTACACAATGAGTGGCGTAAATCGATGAGTTTCATATTAATATATTAACATTTAAATTTAATACAAATTAAAAAATATTCCACCACAGAGTTAATAAGTTGCTATGCATTTTTGATCATTATTATTAGCATCCTAAGCCAAACATTGCATTCATATATAGATCTATTCACTACTGTGAAGTTTCAAGTGTAGTTGCAGGAAATATGTTCAAGGTGTTGTGTTTACAAATGTGGTTTGCCTGTTAGGAAATATCCAAACTAGAAAATTATGAGTCGAGCATCAGTAGGACTCTGTTCCATTGGGCAGTATGGGCATTTCATTCTGAAATGGAAAGATTTTTGGTTACTAATATGTTTTGCGGCTGCTTAAGGTGGTTACGTACTTGCTGCCATTACACAGCTTGTTAAGAGCATCCCTTGAGATGACATGGCCACACACTAAACGCATGGGCGGGTTGATATCAGTAGATTGTTGCCTTAAAATGGGACAAGCGAACATTGAATGGTATCTCGAGTCATTTCCCAAGTCGATTTCGATCTGAAATTGTGCAGGAGTGTTCCATCAAGGGTTAGGCTTATTGTAAAATGCACTTACTGGTAATTCGTCCTTTCCATTCCATATTCCTGATACTTGCCGCTGCATCATCACCTGTTTAATGCTCAGCAAAGCTGGTATTGCTGTGCAACCTGCATTAACACAGGTAGTCAATGGGCTGTTCACACTAATCCCTAACAATCCACATGCATCTCTCAAGAAAACTTCATAGACATCTACCCACTCCTCCTGATCCAGGAGGCAACTATATGGAGAACTGTCAATACCACTCGGGACATACAGCAGCAACCCCATCAACGACTGTATATCCTTTTCATGCCTTCCCACAAATTTTTTGAAGTGATTCCTTGCGTATTTTATCGCTGCATGTTGATCGCCACCTCGCACCGACTCGATGAACTTCAATCGGTGCAGTTTGAACTCCAATGAGGAATTGTTCATCGCCAAAGCGTCACGATGAGCATCCACCCAACGTAGGGCTGGATCCAAATCATGTTTATGCAGTGCATCAAGGATGTGGTTCAATTCCAGGTAACATTCCTTGTCATTATGCTCAAGGTGGATATTTGCCTCCTGCATGAGCATGTCAGCTACCTCATAGAAGCCATGTCTGTGCAGATGCTGTATGATAACTTTATTAACAAGTTGGAGTTTATCAGGCGTGTTGAAGATGTCATCTTTGCTGGTAGTGGATGAGAAGTCGGTGACGAAGTTGCGATCGATTGCTTTGCCTACTTTGGAGACAGTGCCGTGGAGATCTCGATGGTCAGTGGCGATTTGGAGCACAGTCTGTTTGGCTTTAGACATACAGGATTTAAGGATATCTTTTTGGATTGGGGTCATTTTGTGGTCACTTGGAGCTGAAAATGTACGTGTTAGCTGAAGTTAAAGGCAAACTACAACTGTCTGAAGATAATGCATTTACGGTGAGTTATGGCCGTTGTACTTACTATCAGCCCATTCTTTCATCAGATATTCAATGGAATCAATTAATTCTTGCAAGGTGTTAGAAGAGTGTTCATCAATTAAGTTGAACTTTGATAGAACCCTGTCTACTTCCTTCTCTACTGTGAAACAAGACTCCATGATGTGTTCGGCGTGAAGTACGGATGTTTTAATGTGTAGGGTGGACTTTGAATTGTTCAATTCGTTGTTTAACTAATCGCGAATCAAAAATATTTGATGTAATTTTGGTTGTTATTGTTGATGTTGTGAAACGACACCAAATGACAGGCTTTTGTCAATGACTTGTCTATTTTCTCAGATGATGTTAAGTTGCATAGGTTAGTTTAGCTAGTTTTGAATAATGAGCGATTTAAATGCTAGTCTATATTTCTTCTTAATCTCTAGTATTCTTTTGTTTTTAATTAGGACCTGATTTTTTATGATTTACTTTGAGGTTCCTGGTATTTTAACAAATCATAGTCAAATATATTTAAATTTAAGTCAGTATTTTCTTCACAGATGGAGCGTTAATTCTATTCCGCATATTCTGCATTTCGATCGCGCATTCAGTGAGTACTCTTCGTCTCCGCTTCTCATCGTCTTCTTTCCACTTCTCCACGATTTTCCTGCACCAGCAGCAAGTGAAAACCAGTCTATGAGTGCGCGCTGTTGGCAGCGGATGTTTCACTCGTCTCTACATATCCCAATCAGAGAAAAACATGTGAGTATTGCGCTTATTGCAAAACTGTGCAAAAAACAATTGAATTCACAACAGGACGCTATCTAATTGACACAATGTTGAATTACAAGTGAAGCGGAGTGCTGTGTATTGCACGAATGCTCTAGTGTTGGAAATTGGTGGCAGCATCGCTGTGGGGCAAATGCTGCCGAGCGGATTAAATTGTGCATCCTGTGAGTGCTGTTGTGGATTTCACCGTGAATGGCGGTGGAGTATCTGCATCTGAGGCGGCTGAGGAGGTGTTAAGGAGGCGGCACATGAAGTAAAGTAGGTAAAGAAGGCAGGTGGTGACTTAATGAATTAAATAAAGCAGGCATTCAGTCATCAATCACTTCATTTTGAGTTGTTTAATGATAAATTGGTCGCGCTATGGTAATGCAGGATTTTTGTATGTTTGTTTTTTTTTTTTTGGCTTCAATTGTGATTTATCTGGAGACAACCTGACAATTCTCTTGCTTTATGGGTTGTAATTAAGTAAACGCATGCAATGTTAATAAATTGCCTTTATTTTGTTTGTAGTGCTTCCGTTGCTAACGTTTTGTTTCGAGGTGTTTGTTGTCTAGTGTTGTTGATGTTGATGATTTCATTCCATTGCATTGCACATTTCATAAATATTAATGTATTTCTCCTCTGCTTCCTTTTCTTATGTTGTATCTCGATCTCTTTCTTCACTTATTGTTTACTGTTTGTACACTTTGGACAGTTTATACGCTCCATTCACATCATGTAACTTGTTTTGTGTGCTGTGTTTTTGGTGTGACTTTGGGAGCAAAGTTCGGGCAGATTAAAGCGCAGGCCAAAGGGAAATAAAGACGTGAGTTAAGTTTAATTAACTCCTGCGTTTATTTAAGTCCAGCTTAGTCGACTTAAATGCATCTTGCAACAGCCTCAACTGTTTGCGTTAAAAGTGAAAGGAATTAGTTATCATTATTAACAGCCGTTAATGTTGAAAATGGAATGCATCAAGTCAGCAATGAATATATTCAGATATATATTGAATGCATTGAAATGCAAGTTATACATTTATTTAGAATATAATATTCTCTATAATATTGTTCGAAGTTCGTTATAAGGATAGATTGTTTGCGGTTCACTGAGGTGGAAAATTGAAAATGATCCAGACCTGCCAAACCATAGACAATGCAAGAAAGGAGTGAAAAATTAAGGCGTCTGAGGCCTCAGGGTGCATGACAATTCGAGGATGACGTGTTGAACTCCTTGCAGACGCGCCAAAAAGCGACGCTTCTGACGTGGAATGGGGTGGTGAGGGAGAGCATGGTTGAAGTGGGAATCAAGAGTGTACAAGATTCACCACGCATCCTTTTGCAGTCGCCATTTCGGTATTATAGATCAATAATACTTCCGAAGGTTGAAGGACAAGTCGACATATTCTGTGAAATTCAGCGATTTCGGGTGGTTTTTCTTTGGGTTCAGATTGTAATTTCAGACGCAGTATGAACTAGCAGTAACTATACTCCATTCTATACAAGAGTATTGGGTGTACTTTGGCCGTAGCTCGCGAAAGTTTGTCTACAACATCAACACTGGCTACTTGTAGTGTCTATAGTTGCATAGTGCTTGGATTTCGAGTTTTCAATTCATGTTCTGTCGGATGCACGTCGCTAATGCAGAAACAGTGGAAGAGAAGAGGCAAAAAATGGAAGAGAAAGTCACATATTCAATTCTAAACTAACATGTTTTAAATGCTATAAAATAAATTATATTTGCGTTATAAAAGTGTAACACTGTTGCAAATTACAACTCAAAATACAACTTAGAACAATCAATTTCTAAAATTAGTAATTTGTATTTATCTTCTAGGGTGTTTACCATGGCAAAACGTGATTTTCTAAGTTAATTTATTAACTATGAGTTTACTTGCTGATATAATAGTAAGGGTCTCACTCTGTATTCCCTGTCAACCTCAAGCAGTCGGGCGTGAAATCTAATCGACCTTTCAGCCTAACATCAATACTTTATTCCACTAGATCCTGCATCTCCTGCGTCCCATCACACATATATAAGCTCTTTACATCCTTTTTTTCCCATCTGTTTCTCTGCATCTCATCTCATTCCCAGCAGACACCTCACTTCCAATAGGAAGTTAAGGTTGTACATGTTACCTTTTTCTCTATATAACCCATAGACGATATTTGTTCCGTCACCATCCACACACTTCATTACCCCTTTGCACGTGCGTAAGCCATCACTGCTGTTCATGCGTCACACTCTGCTGGTTTCCATCGACAACCACCGCTATGTCTCTTCTTCCTTACTATATTGTATCACGTGCTATGTCAATACTATCGATGTGTTTGTTGCTAAAATTAGATTTTGTTTGAATTGTAGCGGCAGCAGCGTGTGAGTAATGCTGTTACAAGCGCAGCAGACCTCCAGCGTGGGCGGCAGTTTGGGCAAGGCAAGCATTTTCAATGGGGTGGTGCATGCAGAAGTCAGGGCGCATATGTTGGACTATGCACCCGCGCCAGGATGGACAGTGCATGTGAATAAGGATGGGAGATTGTATTATTGCAAGTAAGTGCGGACAAAATTCTTATTGTACTAAATCAATCATTACGGATTTTTCTCGGAAAAGACGGGAAGTGGAAATATGGACAATGG
>JAODGC010000012.1:1133721-1161366 GCA_027574925.1 Ecitoglossa quadriceps | reverse complement strand
CACCGCCCTTTATTATTTAATTAACTAATTTAATCAAATGCAGAGATATTGGAGTTTTCAAATGTTTCTTAACTCGTAGGTGGAATTTATGAAGTTTTAACCTCCTTCAATTTAATTTTAAGTTAAATTGCACATTAAATTCAAACAATTCCAACTCTTCTTTTACAAAAAATATTAAATTAGTCAAGTTATGAATATTTCCACCGCAAAAAGCACGCGTGCTCCTTGAATAATTGCATGCATTAAACGCGTTATTGTCTTCATTAAGGTTTCTGAAAGCCTTCGAGACTCCGCGAGCACTCGACCGCCCTAAAACGTTAATGAAAACACGCAAATGGTACTAATGCGCATTTCGGTACACATTCCTCCTCCAACATTAGGCAAACATGTTAAGTTTAACTTTCCGTGCACTTCTGAAATAATTTAAACACTTTCCTGAATGCGTGGCAAGCACAAGAAAGGTAAACAACTTGTACCAAATAATTCCTAAAGAGGAGCCTATGTTTGAAGTGAATTTAAAGCTATTGGTAATGTGCGTGGTAAAATATGGTTTCGCTTTGATTTAACACTTTAACACTTGTTATTTAGTGCTTTGCTAGAAGAAAAATGTACCGGCTGGATTTTTCTACGATGAGAAAATGCGGATAACTGTCACATTCAATGGAAAAATAACTATTTACTTTGATGAGATTCAATTCCATCTCTCTCATCTTCTTGTTTTTTTCCTTCTAAAACCATCTTTGTTGTTATTCGTATCTTTCCGTAATATGATCTTAGCATTGTCTACAGTTTCTTGTTTTTCCTTGTCCGTTTTGAAAAAGGATTCGTGAAATAGACGTCATCTTCTTGCACATTTTTGAAAACGCGCGACATTTTCGCAAACCCTATTAAATTATGCCTCGTAAAATGTCGCCGCCGGATTACCTACTTTGGTATGTCACTCATACAGCTCTTCTTAGCCTTGGAAATTTTCGAACGTGTTGAGCATGCTGCGTATATTCCGCATTTATGGAAATTTGAATATGAAAAGTTTGGGATCTATAGGATTTGCAGGCTTTATAAATTGAATGATTGTTTCGGAGGTTTGGTGCAGGAGTAAATGAGGGGTGGAAGCAGTGCAATTGATGCAGGAAGAGGTAGTTGTTAAGGTCGCATTAACTTGGAGATGACTTAGAAACCGGTGGTTGAGTGAAAGCTGAGTTGAAGTTGGAAGTCCATAGAAAGTATGTTGGAAAACTACTTCACAAATCGCCCTGTATCTTCTACCTTTTTATTCTTGCACCTTACCCGCACAAAGGAAGAAGTTTTTCCCTGACCTCTGTCACTTTGCACTCATTCGTTTTTCACGCTGTCCTTCGTAATCTGTCGCTACAATCGATTTAAATTGGCTACGTGCGCAGGTGTAATTAAACCTCTTCGTACGCCCGGAAGCCTTCGAGTGTCATTCAGTGTTCAATTTTTGTCTTCAGGTGACTCGAATGTTTATTTCAGCAGATGGTAGGATCCACAGTGTCTGCTTTGTTTCACCTTGCCTTAGGATGTTTGAAAAGTTAAGATTTATTGTGTAACATTTGATTCACGCGATGGAGGGCTAGGAAAAGTGTTTTATTTTCTGGTTTCTGTGGGATAATTTCGATAGAAAGATGTGGTTTTTAGGGTTTAGCAAAGTAGAAACTGGAGAGTTTGTAAACAAGCAGAGCTATTTTTTGAAGGGTTGGGACGTGGTTGAAAATGGAAGTTAAGAAGGGAAAGAAGTAGTAGAGAGGAGGATTTAGATTGGAAAATCAATGGTAGTTTGCTGGAAAATTACGTTGAAATTGTTTTGCTTTTATAAATAGATCGGCGATTAAATTCTTTGTTAAAATATATTGCAGTGTTTACACAAATAATTTAAATTCCGTATTCAATTTTTAAAGTGTCAAGTTTATTTCCAAACTTGTAGAAAACCTCTTCCGTTTCAAATCCATCTTGTTTCTGGATTTTCATGTCTTCTTATATCTCTAAGGAAATAAGAAAGGTGAAGCATCTGTTTTTCCTTCTTTTATTTTCCTCCTCTTTTAGGACACCTACATGATGCTAACAACGTTAATAGAGCAATTCACTGTAGCTTCCAGCATTGCGCGAGCTTATTAACTTTTCCTTCTCTTCCCCTCATTCTTGTACACTCATGGAACGGGATGAGAAGATTGAGATCAGAATTTTATTGCGTTTTCTACTCGGGAGTTTATTTGCACGACAATGCTGATTATTGTGAAGAAAATGAGGAATCTTCTAAGCTAATTTGATTGCTCTCTGGTTTAAAATTAGAATAAACTAACCTTCAATGCAATCCAATAATTTATGACTCATTGAGCATGAGCGACAATTGCTGTCCAACACTCTCAAGCACTTTACACTCTCAACCTGTTTGTTGCGCGCATTTAAATTCCCATTTCGGCCAGCATTCCACGCATGCCGATGTCGGATGTACAGTTGCACAGCTGCGAATGAGTTTGACCGGTCGATGTGCGCTGCATTAACGCGCGTTAATGCATACGGTGGCGGAAAACGTGTTGCTGTGAAGGAAAAAAAACAGGCAGGTAACGGGCGTTTGAGTACTTTGGTACTTTAAGGCCCATCGCAAACCGGAATATTTGAAAATGTACCTGTTTTGCACAAGAAGAAAACAATTTCGGATTTTTTACGCTATATACAAGTTTTACAGGTTTAATTCCGCATCGAATAAACTAAAATAAACGTCTTCGATAGTAAATTGAACTAGTTTTCCAACTAGGTGCAATTTTATGGTTCGTCAGTGTCGGAAAGCGTCGTGAACTTGCCAAGCCAACTCAGTAATCGCAATAAACGTCGTAAAATAAGCCGGAGTTTTGCTGTAGAATCAGTACGAAAGCAGTGCTAGGGGTTTGCGGGCGTTTGGAAAGGTTGGAGTGTGCTGGAAGATGAATGCGCCGTGTTGAGGGGAGCGGAACGACTACACAGCCCCGCTGGGGGTGTTAGTCTATTTTAGGCGAGTTTATTGTAGAGTGTCTTTGAATGTTTATGGAACATGAAGTCTGCCCTCTAGGCATGTGATCAGTGTGTTCAAGGCATTTGTGACCGGCGCACTAAACCAGCAGTTTCGTATTTTTGAAGGATTATTTTAGTGTTTGCTTTTGAGGTAGTAATAAAGGCAATTTTAACCAACAGTAAGTAATCCAAGAAGAAGAAGTTGAAGTACATTAAGCACATTAAGTGCGGTAGAAGTCCAGACAGTTGGTAATTACCTGCACACGCGTGTCCACGTTGAACGATTTCCGATTTTCTTCACACTTTTCTGGTTTCACAAGCAAGCAGAAGTTAAGAGTAGGAAAAGAAAAAGGCAAGCAGGTAGAGAAGTTAGGAAATGATTAATTTTTAACCAGACGTGGGAAGCGGTAACGACTGAAAAGATTAAAACGATGGATATTGGAGAAGTTGAAGATGTTAATGTGGCAATGGGGAAATGGAGAGTATCAAGAAAAGAACTAAAATGGGCTTGCAAATTTCCAATGTAAGATTTTTCTTCAATCTGTCATAAAAGAAGTAGAGGGCCCGCAGCGCTATAGTAGCTGCGCTTACGCATGATGCCCACAATTTTAGCCGCTTCGGAATCACAGTTGGCGTTGCCGCTGGCTTACGATTTTGCAGGTTGGCAGATCGCTGGCTCGAGTCCTGCTACCACCTATGTTGGACCATCATCTTCTTGAACGTTCCAGCTTCCGTGCGTAAGCATGGGTAACGACAGTACGGTCACAATCATACACCACGAAAACTATAAGAATAAACGTATAATCCCCCCAATAAAAAGAATTTCAAAACTAAAAAAAATTTGTTTGTTGGGGCGTGGGACTCCATTAGAACACAAGCAATTAACTAAAGCTTGGACCATCCAGTCTTCAGATTTAATCCACTTCACAGAACTAAGGGAGGGAATAGTATAAGTAATTTAAGGAAACGAAGACACACTAAGTCTATAATAAAGGCAGACTAAGGGTGTGAGGTTGTGACGAGGGTTATAATAAACTTCGGCTGGGCAAAAAACCATCGGACACATCCGCGCACGGCACGACTTCCGTTGTTCCGGTTTCTATCCGGTATGCGGCCGCTATGCCGGACTTGGGCGGAATATAAATTAACGGCCGAGTTTAGAGCGGGTGAAACACAAAAAAGAATGCCATGGCCGTTTGTAATCGTTCGTCGCTTTACTGTTTTTACCAAGTTTTCCCACAACGCACACAACAGGGAAAAGGGAACATCCGTAATTACACTGTCCTAATTTTCAATTTATGCTATGTAATTCGAATATTGAGGTGGTATTTATGCAGTTGTTCTTTTGCAGTCATGTGACAAAAACAGCATCATGGCTTCCACCTGCAGAAACGTGGCGTGCCGGAGAAGATAGTTTGCCCTATGGCTGGGAACGTGCGCTGGATGACTCGGGAAGATCATACTACATCAAGTGATTATCTTAACTTAATTTATTCATTAATTCCTAGCCAAATAATTGTCTATAGTTGTTAATATTCTCGATGTATTTGTTTGCCTTTTCAGTCACGTGAACAAAACTACGACGTATGAAACACCGATCACTCGGGCACTACTTCCGACTGAAGAACCGGAACCACGCACGGTGGTTCTTGAAAGATCGGCTGCGCTGGGTTTTGGTTTTGTCGCTGGTTCGGAGAAACCTGTAATTGTCAGGTTTGTGACTGAAAGTGGACCTAGTGTTGATAAGGTAATGTTAACGCATTTTTTTGAATGCGTTAGTATTTTATTATTTAAATAGCAAACATTTTTTCTGCACATTGGGTTTAAATCTGGGACTTGGCTTTGAGGTTTTGGCTTCCTATTTTTCCATTAACTTGGAAAGTATTGGTTGTAGATGGAATCGGTCAAGGGTTTTGAAATCGCGGCGGGTTCTTTCATAACAGGTCAATATTTTTCCAACAAATGGGCAAATATAAGGCTACAAACTCAAAGACAGGCCTTGTATTTCTAACAAACATACAGGAAAGCGTCATAAATACTAGTATAAATAAATAAAATAGTAAGTGTAAGTGTACTTACAACGTATTAACATACATTTTAATGTACAGTTAATAATTTAAGGCCGACGCCTTCTTAGCATTTCATATCTTGTAGTTGTTGCCCGGCGACCAAATAATCCAAGTTAACGGCGAGGACGTGAAGACAGCCCCACGGGAGCATGTAATCTCTCTTATAAGAGCGTGCAGTGCAACTGTAACGCTCGTTATATGCCAACCAGCTGAACAATCCGCAGGGGCACGAAAATCAACTCTGTTATCAGCGTCGAAACGAGCAAGATTGAGGAGTAAACCTAGTAGAGTTAGGTTTGCTGAGAGTGTTTGTGTTAATGGAGCACCATTGTTTCCTGTAAGTACTTTTCACACATGCTTCCAAAGATTATTAAGCAAGCGAACTCTAATACGTAGCTGCACTCGCAGTTATTTGATAAGCTGCGCATGCGCGAGTTTGAATTTCCCGCACCATTTTCACCGCCTTTATAATTCGAAGTATTGCTAATATTTTGTAATCTGTCTAGCCTTCAGCATTTTCACTAGGGGATCTCCAAGTAGCACCCATGGCTAATGTCCTTAAAGTCTTCTTGGAAAATGGGCAAACCAAGTCCTTCAAATACGATGCATGGACGACAGTCGCAGATGTAACAGCATCGCTGCAAAGTAAACTATGCGTCGGTGCGACACAACATTTCTCTCTTGTAGTGGAGCACATTAAGTCACTGAAGAGAAACAAATTGACTTTGCTGGATCCTAATGATACAATCGCTCGTGTAAGTCAGTCTCAATTACGTATCCTAAGTTTATTCCTTCATTTTCTTCATTTTTTGCTGTTAAACTCAAAGATTGCTTCGAGACCTGGAGCTCATAAACTTCGCTGTCTTTACCGCATCGCCTACGTGCCATCTTCCGCAGCATCTCTTGCTCAACAAGACTTGGTAGCTCTGGATTACCTCTTCATCCAGTGCTGCAATGATGTCATTCAAGAGCGATTTGCGCCTGAGTTGCAATATGATGTAGCCTTACGATTGGCAGCACTGCATGTGTACCAGCACGCTCTAGCGAATAATATGCAGGCGTCGAAATTGACTGTAAAGACTGTTGAGTAAGTTTTGATTAAATTAGTGTTTTGTGATGTTGGAGTGTAGGTGATTGTATGTGGTGGGTGCTTTAAGGAGAGAATTCGGCCTGGAACGCTTTGTACCAGCTTCTCTTTTGGAGAAAATGAAGAGGAAAGAAGTGAGAAAACTAGTAGCACATTTTCTCAAGCTGCACGGAACTATGGCAGGGCCTGGTAAGCAATTAACCGCTCTGCAGGCAAAACTCCACTACCTGGATATTGTGAGTCAACTGCCGAGCTATGGAGCGAAGTGCTTTTCAGCTGGGCCCAAAGCAGATGCCATGGAGAGGGTTATACTGGTTAGTCCGAAATTCGGAATAAGTCAGATTACAGGCTCAAGGAATTCGTTGGTAAGTTGTCTTTACCTTCCCACTCTACTTTATTAGATACTGTATTGATTTCTTTACAGCCTCAACCTATTGCTAACATAGAAGATATCCAACACATCGACGTCGTCACCGCCGATGATGAACTAATGCACAATGTCTACATCCACCTTAAAAAGTCCCACCAACAGCAAGAAAACCACCAGGTAATATCAATAACTCTAGAAGAACGCGACGCCAATGAACTGGTGCTCGTCCTCAAAGGCTACCATCGCCTTGCGACTGATTCTCACCTACAGGTGAACAAAGAAGACACCCAGGCCATGGAAGATCTAGCGCCGCCGTATTTAAGCCAACACAAAGTGGTTCCTGATAGGTGGAGCTATCTCAATCAGGCACAAGTGAAGAGTGTTGTATTTACAGTGTCGCCTACCTATCAGAATGTTAACAGGAAAACCAATGGTTTGTATAATACCATGGGAAGACAGTCAAGTAAACTGGGGATTGGAATGGGCTTCAATTTGGACAGTAACATGAATAGTTGTGCAGTAAAGAACAATGAGGTGTTTAAAGATTTCAAAGAAATCAAGGAAAGTGATTTTACTGATGTTAGGGAGTTGAAGGAACAGTTGAAGACGTCTGCAAAGTGGCAGGAAACTTCTGTTGATGTGGAGAGTGATTTCGAAGTGGATGTAGAAGATGGAGCTGATGCAGATGGTGATATTGGAGGAGAAGAAGATGGCTTTTCTCTGAGACACAGTGATTCTCTCCTTTTACTCGCTACGAGCAAAGAAGAAAAAAAAAAGGAGTCTTCTTGTTTTACAAATGCAGCTATTGAAATATTACGGTCCGAGTTAACAGGTTCAACTTATTCTGAAAGTGATAATGACTCTCTTTATACTCCACATAACTCACCAAGGCATTTTCCAACTGAACAACATGCTTCTGAAGATGTTGGCAGAAGGAAAGGCAGCTTTGGTTTGCACAGTCCAGATCAAGGTAAAGAATTGAGGAGGTATCTTGAAGAACTCAAACAACACACAAAGCGCTCGCACGGTAGCTCTTGTCCTGAAGAAAAGGGCGTCAATGGAGTCTGTGTTGACCCTGACATTATTGATCTTACTCTCCTACCACCTCCAGGGACCCCTGATGCGTTAGACACCGGGAGACTACCCGCGATCAACATCGCACCAACATCTTTTGCTGATTTACAAGAAGTAACCATGGAGGATCTCAGTGAATTGGAACTGGAGGAGTTTTTGGCAAGCGTAACAATTCAACCACCGACACAAAAAGTAACTCCAGCTGTGGAATTAACACCAGAGGAGATAATGTCATTTATAATCCCTCCACCACCTGATATTAACTCTCAGCAATCGATTCAAATTGATCGTAAACTGCCACAAATTCCTCCCAAACCCAGGAAATCTTCTCCACTGAATACCAGACGAGCGTCTGTCGACTTGAAGCCACCAGATCGACCACCTAAGTCTTCCAATAGTAATTCTTGTCAAATTTCTTCATGGGCAGTGAGACAAAGGTCACAGTCTATGGTAAACCCTGGGAGTTGTAAGGAAATTGTAGGGATTGCACCAATAGTACCTCCTAAATTGCCACCTAAACCTCCTTTACCTCCATTGCCACCGTTGGAAGTATTGAGGAGTAGGAAGAATATGACATTTGTGGGTAAAAATGGATTGGGGGGATTGAGTGCAGCTGGAAGTGGTGGCTGCAAAGATAGCAAAAGCATTAAGACAGCTGGAATTGGTTCACCGCATCTGCAGAGAAACAGGAATATGTACAATGATTTAGAGGTAAATTTAGAAGATGTTGATATGGATGTGGAGAGTAATAAAATGGCGACTGGGAGTACAGCAGTGAGCACACCAACATCACCCTTCTTAGGTTTGTATTAGAACTATTTTGTATTTTGATTAGCTATTGAATAATATTGATTAACATTGTCTCATCTAGATTCTAAACAGATAGGAAATGATAGTTTTTGTGTGCTTTTCCTTGGCGATTTTAGTATTTTTTAACGGTCAATGGTTGTCTGATAGTGGGACGTTGCTGGTTTGTTGTAGGCCGTGGTGCACAGTTGACTACCATTCCCCTAGATTCCCCTAATGCTCTTAATGGGGCCAGTCCTAACATAGTCATGTACGTCAACAATGTAAACGCCAACAAAGTGAACCACAATCATCTCAATCACCATCAGCATTATCTGCATTCCAATAGTAGCTGTGCCCAGTATTCCCTTAATACCACATCAACCCACTGCATGTCTAGTCGGGAACAACTGCTCGCCAAAACGGACACAGCTATGGCGAGCTTGCTGCTGCGTTTGGAGCAGTTGACTGTAGCACAGGTCGCATCAGGACATGAGCCTCAAAAACAAAACGAGGAGCAGTTTCAAGTAATTGATCTTAACTCGATAGAATGTTAGATGCATGCATTTTCGTAAAGGTGTCTGCGTTGCTAGAAATGCGATTATGTAATCGTCAAACTGCTTCATTTATTTAAAGATGGCGAAAGGTGAACTCACAACACAATCCCTCCAACTGGTCCATTCAAGCAAGATGTTGGTCATTGCCATGTCCGACACGAGTAAACCAGACTTACCAGAACATCTAGCAACTTGTCTTGGGATCCTCCGGCGTTTAACTGAGTTGTGTGCGGACCTGACAAAACTCTTCGCTAATTCGATCAATTCTACTCACGCGACTCCTACAAAAAAATCACCAAATGCAGCTAGTTTATCCGCAGTGCAAACGCGGAATCTTGTCCGGAAAGTTCATGATGTTACAGCGGCATTTCGGCATCTTATCAGCAGCGATATTGACCGCTCTTCGCCCGCGACCATCGAAGAGCACTTGGCTGGTGAAGCTGAAGCTTTGGCTGGTGTGCTCACGACATTGTTGCGCAGTTTACGCATATTCTCACCATAGTAATAGTTACTTGATAATTTTCTTGAATAAGTCTAGTCTGAGGAGTAATCCAGAGCTCAAAGGTAATTTATGGTTGAACAATTTTGCATGACAATTGCATTTTAATTGAACATGGGAAGCGAATTGAATGCAAGTCTGATGTCGGGACAATTGACTAATGCCAAAATATGCTAACATTTAAACGTTTGCAACTTAATCAATTTACAAATTTCATATTTGCATTATATATACCTTTAACTGTACATATATCATATGAATTGTGAAGTATTACTAAGCATTCACGATAAGTAATATCAAAACTACTATGTGATATTATCAACAATTATGATTTGTTTTGTTTGGGAATTGTTTCATTTTAGTAATGTTAATGTTTTAACGTTCCACATACATGATACAAGGACATGTATGACTGATGCATCAAACGAATCAAAATATCAAAATTAATGTCATTTGAAGAGAGAGTATCAACTTCTAGTCAATAATTTCGATACAAAAAAACAAGTTAATTACTTTAAAGCTTTGCATGTGAAGAAGAGTGTAATTCATGACAGTGCAATTTAAATTACGTAAAGTTGAGTTACCAGTTAGCAATTTAATAAGTTAAGATCAACTAATATTGTTTAGATATTAACAAATATGTTCACGCACTTTATTTAATGACTTGAGTACAGATTGTCGGTGCAAATTGTTAACTATGACGGTTATGTTTTGTTTTCTTGTTCTATTTGATGCGTTGTAGTTTATTGACGATTTTTAAGTTGTAAGTTACAGCAATGTTAATACTAATCAATTTGTGTATTTGTAATTTATAAAATGTTTTTAATGTTGCGCACAACTATTTGGAAACACTTTTATATTATATCCCACGTGTTTTCGCATCAATAGCGCTTAATTTACATTTTGAAACGTTACCAAAACAAATTCAATCAGCCTCTGGCATTCCTCTCGAACATTTTGTTTAGAGTAACGGTCCTTTTTATATAACGGTCGTTATTTTAAATTCGAATTAATTTGACGTTCTTGACACAACTTGCACAAATTACTTAGCGCGCTTGCGCCATGTGCATCGCATCGAGTGGCTTCGCTTGCCGCCATTTTGCGCAGTTGTTTGTGGCTTGTTACGTTAGGTTGTGTCCACTGTTTACGAAAATTTCCATCAAGAGCACAATTAATCTGTTTAAATTAATTCAAAGTGAACTTATCACCGTAATGGGTTAATCCACGTCGATATCCTACTTTAACATCGTCACTACAATCACCCTTTAGTTCAATTTCCGAACGAACGGTATGATATCCATTTGTTTTCTGCTGTTATTTTGGGCGCCAATGCATTGCGAAGCAAAACATACACTAAGCAACACAGAATTCAACCGTGAAACTTATAAATGCCCTGTTACAATTATTATTTTTTTAAATGGGTTTTAAAAGGTATAATTGATAAGATTGTGGTTTTACTTTAGTTTTTGTGGCACATTCTTCAGTGTGTGGTTGACTCCAATTCACCACCATGTTCTATGCACATTTTGTGCTAGCCAAAAAGGGGCCCCTTGCCCGTATTTGGTTGGCTGCCCACTGGGACAAGAAACTTACCAAGGCACATGTCTTTGAGACTAATATTGAGAAGTCTGTTGATGGCATTCTCCAACCCCGAGTAAAGATGGCCCTAAGAACATCTGGTCATCTGCTGTTGGGTGTTGTGAGGATCTACTCCAGGAAGGCTAAATACTTATTGGCTGACTGCAATGAGGCTTTTGTCAAGATTAAGATGGCTTTCCGACCTGGAATGGTTGATCTACCTGAGGGCCATAGAGAGGCTGCAGTGAATGCTATTACACTCCCAGAAGTGTTTCATGACTTTGATACAGCAATGCCAGAGTTAAAGTAAGCTTTGTGCTTGTATGCATTTTTTATATATACAATAGTGTACTTGGATAGTATAGGCAACCACTTGGACACTAAATACAAATTTTGTTTCACAGTGATGTTGATATTGAAGCACAATTCAGTCTTAATCAATCTAGGGCTGAAGAGATTACGATGCGCGAAGACTACGGCAATCTCACACTGGTCACCAATGATGATGGGTTTGGTGATATGGGCTTTGACACTGATGCTCCTGATTTAATGCGACACACAACTCTTGAACCATCAAATAATCTTCTGTTTAGTGATGGGATTGATGCTGTTGGCTTGGATAAAGACAGAGAGCCTATTCCCTCCACTTCTGGAACACAGGGGTCTGCAATGGATGTGGATCCACCGCTAAGGGATGATGAATTTGGTTCTAATTTGAATCCAAATATGATTTGTATGTTTACTGCCAATGTTCAAGTTTATGTTGAGTTTAGTTAATCCTTGATGTGTTTATTTCCTTCAGCTGGTGGTCTTTTTGAAGGTGGCCTCTTCGATGATGCTCCCATGGGCGACGTTCCTCCGGTGGACACACTCCCTGAACCAGCGCTTGCCTCTACCCACGACGAAAGCGACGATGACCTTGATCACTTTGGAGGTCCGCCATCAATGGGTGGTGATAGCAGCGACAACTCGCGCCCGCCATCACCGCTTGCAGCAGCGCTCCAAGAAAAGGCCATCCCCGACCACCCACAAACAGAGACTTCATCCGCTAACATCAATCTCAACGAGTCGACAAGCGACCAGCCGGAAGATCCACGTGTTGAAACCCCCCTTAATCAATCAACTCTAATACAAAACGACGATGAAAGTTTTGCGTTACCTCCAGTAGATGCAACCGTAGTGCGCGGACCTAAAAGTAAACGTAAACGAAAACTCATTGTAGATGAAGTGAAGAACATCTCCGGTGAAGAGATGAAGAACCAACTGTCTGACACGACTGACATCGTCACTACGTTGGATTTAGCTCCGCCAACGAAGCGCCTTATGCACTGGAAGGAGACAGGCGGTGTGGAGAAGTTGTTTGCGTTACCTGCGAGGTTGATTCCAGCGCGGTCACTGTTTAAGAACTATCAGCGGCATCTCACATCGCGACAGATTGGTACTGAAGACTTTGCAATGTTAGGAGATGCGGATTCTTTGGCACTAGATCAGGTAAGAGAAGCGGAGGAAGAGATGCAGACACCGGCGACACCTCAACCAACACCCAGTAAGAGAGGTAGGAAACGAAAGATTGAGGAACCGGTCGCCCCCGTTCAAACACCTACTATTCCGACGCCTCCACGTGGGACACCTATTGAAACACCTGAAGAAGCGCTCGCTGCGATGATGCCAACGTCGACACCGCCACACCTTGAGATGCCGCCTCCTGCAACACCTACACCGTTGATGGGCAGTTATGTGTCTACGCCTGCGCCCTCTACACCACTGCATCACATTGATGAAATGCCGCAGCTTCCGCCTGATCAGGTACACTCTTTACTTAATGAATCTGAAGGTATGTGTATGGTGCCTCCGATGACGCCGGCTACAGGAGAAGAGTTGATGAGTTCGGGTGGGCTAGGGATACCTGCAACGCCACAGCATGATAGTTTCTCAAATGTTGATTTAGAGAACATGGGCTATGATAACATGCAATCCATGCAGCAGGGAATGCAAAACATTCATCAGCCTATGGAGAACTTGCAGGGCATGCATTTGGATAGCATGCAAATGTCCAACATGGCGAATATGGGATATGATGAGAATATGCCGGCGCAAACGCCTGCAGGTGGCATGTCAGAGAGGATACACTCACCTTGGCAGGGAGATTATGACTTCCCGCAAAGCGTGGATCCTTCTGAGGAGCAACAGGTGGATGAGTCGGATGAACAATTTGAGGAGCGAGTGCTTAACAAGAGAGCGTATCAGTTGTTCACAGTAGTAAAGAAGAATTTCGTGGTCGCTGATCAAATGGTACTCTCAGAGATATGTCATAGAAATTCAAGAAAACAGGTAAAATTTTATCGTTTAGTGGTAATTTACTCAATTGTTTTTATTTTGTGCGTGTTTGGTTGCAGGCCGCACAAAAATTTTACAGCCTCCTTGTGCTGAAGAAGTTCAACGTGTTGAATCTTCAGCAAAACACTGCCTACGGCGAGATATTTATCACTAAAGGCAGCAAATTTGAAAATCCCGTCATGTAAATGAGAAAACCGTGTGAGGTACTTGTACATAGATCAAAGCGTTTGTTTAAACCGCAGTGAATGAATCAAATTCGACGTGAAGAGGGTAAAACTACCAAAAAGGAGAAGAATGTTGAAAGTGAAGTTGTGGAACAAGCAATGGTGTAAGGTTTAAACGAATTGTGCACACCTAAATGGCGGACTTAATCATTATTCATTTGTTTTTATCGACTTAGAGACAGTTCATTGGGTTATAGAGGATTGAGTGCAATGAAAGCTCACTGTACTCATGTTTTCATTGCATTTAATTGCTTATTATATTATTACTCTGTGTCTTCAAGTCTACATTCTAAAGAATTCAAGGAACACACAGATTAATCTAGATTATTCATCTCATTCATTGATTATCAACTTCTTGAGTCTTTTGAATCGATCAACTCAACTCGATTACTTAAACTAAGTTAGTTAATGATAAGTGTTAATTATAACAAAACAGATTATTGCATGTAAATCATATAATATATATTTATGTTCATCGGAGGCACGATTGGTGCATGTGAAGTTAAGTGTTGACGAAGATTTTATATTTGCACTCAAAATGATGTCGAAAAGTGTGAAAGAGGTGAGGAACTGAATGAAGTGTACCATAATGTTAGACTTTCAAGGGAGAAAACAGTAGGGAATGAAAAGTCATTGTTATTGCGGTTTTCTTACGTTTAATTTGTATTGCGATTACACATGATTAGTTTAAACGTGTTTTTTTTTTTTTTTTCAAATGATCAATAAAAGAATGGTTTATAGTAATTCGGCCGATGACAATGGATTGTAGATGAAGAGATATTAATCTTTGCTTCATTTTATGTTTCATCCCCTTACTTATTGTACAATGTGCGCGTGCGAATACCAAACAATGAGGAACAACCCTCAGTTTATCATCCCCTGTTTTTTTTTTCTTTACTTATACACATTATGTGCTTGTAGTACACCCTAAATCACTCTAACCGCTGATAATACGCGCACAATTCTCCGTAATACGTTGTTTACGTGATTCTCAAGGATCATGCTTGAGTTAACAAGTGCAGAAAAGCATTCTGATTGCTGTAATCAGTTGCGATCATTCAGAGCGATTTTATTTTCAAAGGCAGCAAGACGAAGGGCATTTGATTGCAAACATCTGTAATTGTACCGAAATGACTTGTTTGCATCAATTTTTTGAGCAGGTAAGAGCTAAAAGCGCGTGCTACGAGCAATAAACTCGGCTAAATAGGCTGTTCAAATGGGTGGGAAGTGCCCAGCTGCTACCTTTATACAACATCTGATGCTTCATTCCACTTAACTCACTTAATTTACTTGCTGATGATTGCCAAACACGAAGGCTGCAGTGATGCATCCAGAGATAATGTAATTGAAGATAATCGCCAGGTTTAAGCGGAAGTATCCTGCAAAAACAAACTATTGGAAGAAGGCACAGTGATAAATACCCAGCCGCCAACTATTAAATGGATGGTGTCTAAATGTTTATTAATTCTATTACTTTTTGTGTGATGCTTAACAGTACGGAATTGCGATTGGAGTAATGATAACAATATGCAATTAACTACATAACGTGAATTTCCTTAAGTTAACAAGTTGCACCAATTAGTAACTAGGTGAATGTAAATACATACATTCTCTAAATACCTAGTCATTCTCATTACATTTATATGCTGCGAATACAGCAGGATCACTTTTTTGAACGTTTTGATGATGATGGGTACGCATCTCGTCAAAACTTGTTACGTGTTTATTGTTATTAATTGATGTCATTGTAGGGAAGGAAGAGATGCCTCGTGCCACTGACGACAGAGTAGATAAGGATGATATCGAGGTAAAGCCACTTAATAATTTGCGGTAATGTTGGTCTAAATGTGCCTTTTCAATTCGTTTGTCCTTCGCCCTGCGATTCTGGAACCAAATCTTAATCTGTGTCTCACTGAGTTGGAGATGAGTGGCAAGTTCGCAACGTCGTCCACGACTAATGTATTCTGAACGTTGATATTCGATTTCCAATTGGAGAGTTTGCTCACTGCTGAATGTTGTTCGTTGGCGACGTGGACGGCCTTCCTTACGTCTTCTTCTTGCCACTGGAAGAAGTAAGTTATGCGCAATTATGCACGTAGTAGCAGATATTAGATACGGTTTATGACTCAACAATTTACCACAAAACTTGCTTGAATATCTTCTCTAGCAAAGTTACGAATCAAAAAATGGTGTGAATTGCGCGTGTTGTGGGCAAATGTAAAGTATTATTATGATGTGATTACCAATCGCGCATGGATGCGCGCACCGTGCGCCGCCAATGGTGTTGTCGTGGGGGCGGTTGCCGGCAGTGCGAGGCAGTGGTTGTGCAAGGGTGGGCTTTGCGAGATTTAGCAAGGGACACGATGGGAGCGGCGACACTTGCGGCGGCTAGCATCGCATTGTTACAATTGTCATCCGAATTGCGCCCAACTGCGTCCGATTGGGGCACAATGGATGCACTCATTTGTTAACTGATAACAAGTGATAATAGCTAATAGGTGTTAACAAGTGTTACGAAGTGATGGCACTCAGTACAACAGAGGATTAGTTCCAATTGGAATCTGAATTGCGATTCAATTGGACTTGAATTCAATGACAACAACAAAACATAATAAGGGATGATTATATTGCGTTATTACAATTAATATTTATATTTGGAGAATTAACCATTCTATGCTGAAGTACGGTTTTTTAAATTCCAAATTGAAAATATTTTTGAAGTTGGGGGTATATGGTCAAAATGGGTGGAGCCCTTGTGCGACTGACGTCACGACCACGTGCTTCTGTCAGAATTTCGCGTCTTTTTCAAATAGTTCGGCGATCGATTAAGAGTGGTGTCAGAAACTTTGAAAAATGCTTTTCTGCAGCACCCTTTAAAGATTGCCATCACATTTTGATCAACATTCCAGAAATTAAGGATGTTGCAGGAATATACGGTCAACAGGGGTGGTGTTCACGTACGGCTGACGTCACAACCGCGTGCTTCTGTCAGAATTCCGCGTCTTTTCTAATCAGCTCGGCGATTAAGTGCTTACCACGAAAATCGAATTTAAATCACAAAACAGTGCTCACTTTAAAATCTAGGTACATACAGAATGCTGATAGTCCTGCAGCAGCCGCGACGCTCAATGGTCCTTCATGTCCAGGCAAGAGGAACTGTAGAGGACTGGCCATTACTGGAATCGGTGCAATTATATTACTCTCCATACTGTTAATAAGCGAGTTATCAATCACTCCGCACATATTGTTATCTGCTTGCACTTGTTTAGTGCAGTTTAGGACTTTATCCGGCTTTGTTGTTTCCAAATCTCCGTACAATCGTTCGAAAAAGTCTCGAGGGGTTGATGGTGCACTCTTTGCTTTAATTTCGGACTGCTCCATCTTTCCCACTTTAATTAAGTGTTTCCTCGCAGAAAAACAGATTCAAACTGCTCTGCCATCCACAAAGTTGTACATAATAAGGGTAAGGGATGTTCTTAAGGGGCGGTCCGCAATTCATTTCATATATTTCACCCTTGAAGGCTTTCGACCAATCGCAGGGTACATCTATCTCCGTTCCGCCAGGGAACAACTCGTTGCAGCCCTGCATACGCGATTGACAACACTGAGGAGAACAATAGAGTAGGAGTATTTCTGCAAAGTGGAACAACTGTCAGGTATTATACGCCGTTGTTGTATGCAAGAATGTGAGGCATGCTTTCTTATTGTTTGTAAACGGCGCACGCCAAATGGCGTCCGGTATATTTAGCACTTGATTTTCATGCAAGTAAATCGCGTGCTATTCGAAATTAATCCTACTTAGGGGTGCAAATACATCGTGAGACACTCGCAGCATGTGCGCCGGATGCGCGCGTATGACTTCCGCATTAAATTACGGGCTGATTGTCAATTGATTTTGATTTAATTAGGAAACAGGATGTTGCCTTCAATTATCACTTGGTAAATTTCAAAATCTTTATTAAATCAGAGGCAAAAGTATAAAGTGATACAAAACTTATAGTGTTCGAGTTGGTGCGTAATTAAATGTTTACTCAACATATTCAACCGCAATAGCTTCTTCATATCTATAAATACCATCTTTGACTTGTTGCAGCTTGTTTTGTGCGTCTTCCTCGGGTGTTTCTGGCTCCAGTTGGAAATACTCCTCGACTGGAACAAATGCAGCACCGCCGAAATAATCCAACACGCAGACTTGCTCAATGGTGAGCTTAGCAAGATAAAATTTATGCACTACAATCAAATCACAAACTTCCTCAATTAATTTCAAACTGATGAATATTTAAAAATACCTTTCTCCCATTCGGCCATAATCGGGTGTTTAGTAATTATAGCGTTGTGGGCAAAGCGGAACTCGTCGGAACCAACAGTAACCTATCACGACAGCCATTTTGGATTAGAATTTGTCAAGTAGCGGTTTAAGCTTTGCTACATTAATCAGTGTAAGTCATTACTTTATTTAATTTGCCAGTCAAGATGAGCCTGCTACATCTGGGATCTTGCGGATCGTAGTGCTTGGATGCGCAGTAATCAACTTCAGCTAAGGATGCAAGGATCGTCACACGATTATCAACCTACAAATGAAAATAACCTCACATTAACACTATAGTCTACGTGTCGGCAATTAAATGAGCGTAAGTTTTCTTTACTTTAATATCCTTCCCACTTAAGTCAAGATCAGTCAGGAGGATATAAGGGACACCAGTGCCATTGTTTGGAGGACCATCAGCAACTGATTTCAAGTTGACAAACGGGTAGCTTTCAATCAGCGGAAGGGTTGAGATTGTAGAGATTGCAATCCAATCTAGTAACATTGAAATACTAAGTGTTTCATTGAGTTTACAATTTATTAGTTGAATTCATAAGTTCAAACGTTATAGGGGAAAATCCAGTCACCAGATTTGACAAAACAATTGATCCGCGAAGTCGCGACTTACGCGCCACCGACGCGAGCGCCACAAAGCCACTGAGGTCTAATGGCTAGGAAGCCTGGAGATCGTCATCCGACACTCAGTCACCGAACAAACATCTGTTGCAAATTACTCTCCCCAAGAAAACATCCACTCTTCTATCATATGATAATTGAACAACTAATTCAATACATCATCTAACCTAACAACACAACTTCCATAGGCAGCAATACCAGCCAGGCAAAACAAAGCAACTTAATACAATTCACAATCCAAATATACTAATAGAATCACCCAGTGAAGCAAGCGACATCGCACCTATATAATATAATCTAATATAAACCACTGATTTCATGCAAGTTCCTGCCCAATTCTTCCATATAACCCAATGCAAATTATCGTTAAGCAACAATTACAACACCTGCAATATAATGGTTTACTAAGGCTTGCAACTTCATACTATTAATCGTTCATAACTAGCAATACAAATAACACATCAAAATGCAGACGAGGGCAACATGCCGAAAAAGTTTTATAACATAAGTAGAGAAGTAAGTACCGAAGTGCAGTTGAAGTGTAAATTGCAATAAATTGATGGAATATTAGATATAGTATCATTTTGAGTACTCACTAACATTGTGTAAGATATACCTCCCCATTTTTGCTTTCTCTGGTGGTTTTGGTATAGCTGAACTTTGGAAAACTGACAACATCAGCAGGAAAATCGCAGAAACGGTTGCGTTATTCATCTCGAACACTTTCCTCTTGTAAATGTTGCATTTGCACGACTGTCAAGCTTATATCTAACTCAGCTTGACCACAATAACAATTCCATTATATTCATAAGTAACAACACAACCAGTTATCACTCATAAATGTTTATGCTGTGTGATTCTGTTGATAATACATTTGCATTGAATTGCAAGCGAGCAAAGGTTAAACTGCAGGACTTGCAATTGAACCTCCAGCACTTAAACCAGTGCAAAATAATTTTAATAAATCAATGGAGAGTGTATTCAGCATACATCAATCAACAAATAACCAACCAAAAATAATTTATTAATAGTTAAAATACAGCTCCATTAAAGCAGTTTCTCGGCAGAAAATACAACATTATATCAATTTCCCACTACTAATACATGAAACAACATCGTTAGCACTTAAATTGCAATTCTCAACTCCATTCATTTCTCTACTATCATCAGTCCTTTCATGAGTAAACCAAGTATCAAGCAGGTCAAGTGACGCACAAAGTCGAATAGTGGAAGCTGATGCTTTCATTGAATAGATTCTAATTGTACCTTTGATCATATTTGAGCCAGTGAGGCGTAAATAAATCATGTACAGTGGAATCGATCCTGTGTAACTGGCAATTGTTAGTAGAATTCTTGATGTGAGCAGAACCACAATGCGAAACTTAAATCAATAAATACAAGACACTTCTTAGCTTTTCTCTGGCACAATGAAATAAACTGATAAACTAATACTAACCAATGTGAAGACAATATAATATAAAAATGTAGTTGGCAGCAAGAACAGCAGCAGAGTAAAACCTAAAGTTCCAACAAATAATTGATTATTTGAATATTGCAATGAATCCACATGTTTCTTCAGTGGATTATATTTTCTTCCTATAAAAAGCCTCCATAATGATGTTATTGCGTAGATTTGTACGCGATACAATCTGAAACGCAATAGGATATTAACTAATGTTTTAAAGTGGTTTGTGGTAATTTTTACACATACCGCGCAGCATAAACATAGATACAGTAGACATGGAATGTTAGGAATGTAATGATATCCGCGCACAAACTTATCTGAAAGCTCAAACCAGGCACACTCATGATCATAAATCCATATATCACAACATTTGATGAGAGCTGGAAAATATGTTCAATGAAAGCTTTCCACAAAGCAATATGGTAGAAGAAAAACGTTCCCAGTGTGTGGTTGAGAGCATAGTTTAATTTAAGTCCACCAGGAGATCCCATTAGAATTTCTAGGAGTTTTTTAAGTTCATCAATTACGAGCTAAAATTGTAGAAGTTAGAAATACATAACTAACAGAAAGGAGAAAAGTAGGGATATTAACCTGTGTGGTGAGTAGCATATGATGCCACACTTCAGAATTGTGGTTTAGCAACAAGTACAATCCAATTAACCCTAGAAAGAAGTCAATTAACTTGCTTGATAGCAAATTGTGGGTTAACAGTGCTGATGATTTGCTCGGAACTTTATTTTCTTCTTGGAATATGGCATAAAGTGTGATGGAAAGATGTGTATACCAACAAGACTTCTTCAGTAACAGATGTACATCCTTAAAATAATTAATTAGTGACTCATTCCTTGTATAATATGAATTTTCAAAACCATAAAGTGTTTCCAACTCAGTAAACATAACAAATAGCTTAAAAACGTTTGGTATTTCACTTGAAATACAGTCTTCTTGTTCATCTTCACATGGTGTAAGTATCTGTGAAGAACTTCAAAGCAATTTATTTGGTCCATTTGGTTCTCAGTGCTAAGCATTACACTTTCTTTAAATAACTTTTCACTAAATGTTAAAGATGTTATTACTTTAGATTTATCTTGCTTTACAGGAAGCGGTTCACTGCGATTGAGGAAATCGATCTTCAAATTTTCTGCAGTCTGTAGTTTCATGACATTTGCTGAAACATGCCTAAGAAATTTGTTTCCTTGCAATTGAGTGCTGTTGGAGTATATAAATAGGTCAGTATCTTGGCTGATTATATAAATTGCGTTAGTATTTTGATGCGGAGAGCTGACGTCTTTGGAGATAAATAGTAAGTTGTCTTTTTCTGTTGTCATTTTGTGTTAATTAGCTTTCTTTTGTATACCGCCACAAAATTAATCCGAGCAATACTCGTATTAATTAATATTAATATAAGGTGCAGAGGTTACTAACGGACCAAACATTTGGTGCATTCCCTGCATTCTGTTGTCGATGGTTGTTACTAGTTTCTACGTTTACAGTAAGCTGTTCACCCAATTCACGCAGTTCACTTTAAATTCAGCAATTGCACCAAGATAAATTTCCCTTCTACTTGGGTGTTGTACTTAGTTGGCAGCCCTGCCCCACAGAAGTGATGCAGACTGGTCCGACTGGCGTTTGTTTCGCGTCCGCAGTCATGGTTGTCTGATGCAGTTTCTCAAGAGTACCACGAAATCGCATCAATTAGGAATCAACAACACGCACAAGTAATAAATTAAAATTCAACCAACCGAAAAAATAAAAGCACTTCCGAAACCGGAGTCATCACCACAGCATCAATACACACCACCTCACAGCATCCAGCATCGTTCCGAAAGGAGAAAGCAATTGTGCCACAAAAACGAGCAGCGTAAATAAGCCCGGTGACTTAAGTCAACCGCATCACTTGCATGGCGTGCTGAGTAAGTGTCTTATCTGGATGCGGCCGCCACCCTTGTCGCCACTATGACCGAGTACAAGCTGGTGGTGGTGGGCGCTGGCGGCGTCGGCAAGTCAGCGCTGACCATCCAGCTCATTCAGAATCACTTTGTGGACGAGTACGACCCGACGATTGAGGACTCGTACCGCAAGCAGGTCGTCATCGACGGTGAAACATGCCTGCTGGACATTCTCGATACGGCCGGCCAAGAGGAATACAGTGCCATGCGCGACCAGTACATGCGGACTGGTGAGGGGTTTCTACTAGTTTTTGCTGTCAACTCAGCAAAGAGTTTTGAGGACATCAGTGCTTACAGGGAGCAGATTAAGAGAGTAAAGGATGCTGAAGAGGTGCCAATGGTCTTGGTTGGGAATAAGTGTGATTTGAGTGCATGGGCTGTGGATACAACTCAAGCCAGAGAAGTATGTTGCTGCAACACTTAATTCTATTCAACTTGTTTTATTCCATTGTATTGCAGATTGCTAAACAATATGGTGTTCCATTTGTTGAAACATCGGCCAAGACACGGATGGGCGTTGATGATGCCTTCTATACGCTCGTGCGGGAAATCCGCAAAGACAAGTCATCAAGGACTAAAAAGTCCAAGAAGCTGGATGTGAACCGCGGTCGGTTTTTTCCTTTCAAGTGTGCTATTCTCTAGAGTTGTCATTTTTTACCCTTTATATCTCTACCGTTTTACGTTGCAAGTGCAAGCAGACATTCAAGTGATTCAATATGTCGAAGTTCAGCTTCCTTTTTTAAATAATTACATAATTTTAATGGGCTTATCATCTGAGCTGATACAACGGTTGATAAGTGTATGATAGGAGCTAGAAATGCATTGTAAATATCTTATTCTTAATAATTGATTGGATTTTTCATTTACTATTAATGTAATGCTGTCACTCTGGTGGAGTTGCATACTTTAATCAAGTGCACCAGTTGATGATAATGAATGCAGATGAAGGTGCGGAGAGGAGGTCAATGTCATGGAATGTAGTTGTTCTTATTCAATTTGATTATGCTATTATATGATATATTTTCAAGAGAACTCATAATCTATGCATAACTCTTTGATTATGAATAAGTAATAAACATTTTAAATAACATACACATAACCAATAAATACGAATAAATACACAATAGTTAATAATGTAAAATAATTTAGGTCACTCTGTAATGTTAGTATTGTACAGTTAGATCTTTTTTGGTTGAAGTCTGGAACCATATCCGAATCGTGTGCTGTCTTTCACTCTTTTGTCGTTATTTCCATTGTTACTATCTTCTTCATACTTTTCTAATTCTTTCTCTGAATCAAGTGTTTCAGCATCATCTGGTACATAGATCATCATCTCTTCGTCTCGCTGCGATTGTCCTTCTTCCTGGTCGACAATGGCAGCTTCCGGTTCCAAAACGTATTCGGCTGACACTCGTGTACTGTGTGGTTCAACATAGTTAAACGTGTGCATCTCCGGTGGTGTAGGTATCAACTTGTGCTGTTGCTTAAGGAAGGCCTCTTCAGGCCGAAAAAACGGAGGTATCTGCACGGGTTGCTGCGACTGGTGTAACACACTGTAAGCATAGCTGTCTTGTACTGGGAGTAAAGTTATACTTTGTTCCTTTACTGCAATCCCTGCTAACCTAGCAGACATTCGTTCGGGGACTTCTGAGTATTGAAATAATGGTGGGATTGTAGCCTGGATATGATCCTGGGTGTGATGGATACTACTGATTGGTTCAGATACCTCAGTGACTTGATATTGATGGTGGGACGTTTTTATTGGAGTCTCTACCTTCGTTAAATGATGGTGGTGTATATGATGGATACCTGAAGATTGAATCTTTATGTGTTTGGGTTTATCAGCCGCACTTAGGTTGGGAGCTGGTATTGTATGAATAGGTCCTTTTTCATCGTCTGGAAGTAGTTTGATAGCAACTGGATTCTGTGCAATTGGTGCTTGAGGAATTTGGTTCTTGTTGAGGTGGAAGTCAATATCACTCTGGATAATCTTCGGCGACGAATGGAATTTAATTTGTTGATGCTGATGACCTGGTAATTTCTCTGGGACTGGGAGTGGCAGTTGTTGTGATGGCTGTGGAAATTGTTGTTGTGATTGTTCTAAACGTTGCTTCATGAAGTTTGCTGCCGGTTGAGGAGGCCTGCGTTGTTGGAGTGGTGGGTACCACTTCTTTTTGAAGCCGGCGACTGGAAGTTTATGATTACTAGTGTGCCCAATTGGTTTATTGTTCGTTTTGGGATGCTTGTGGATGTGTGACTGATATTGCGGCTGTAATTGCCTTCTGAAGGGTCCATTTTTATGGTGGTGGTGGACGTGGGCGATACTGGGGGCACGATATGGTGTGCCGTGGTTACCTCGTTGGGCGTTGATACAACGGATATGGATTAACCAGAAAGAGGTGAAGATTAAAACTGCGCAGACCTTAAACGAGGATTAAGTACTTTTTAAAACAATTATCTACGAATGTTTGGTGATTTTGATGCTTTAAGAACGAGTATTTGACCGGCTTCATGTACTCGTGCCCAAATTAATATAAAGCGCATAATTTATCATTCAATATTACCTTCATATTTATCGGTCGTTTTTAAGAATTTTTTGCACAACGTTAGAAAAATTGAGTGAAATATTTAGATTTCTTTTGTTTAACACTTTGCTTTCATCACTGTGTTCTTTCTTATCCTCGTTACACTTCTTAATGGCCACGTCCACTTGTTACTTTTCACCTTGCACTTGTTTTCCTCTTGCTCTTCTTATCCTCGAAGATGTGCACCTTGCAGTCGTCGCGGTGAAACTGAGCAATTGGGTCAATGCCATGGCGTTTAAGTACTTGCCGCCGAAGCACATCTTCATCAACTCTCTTAACTCACCTGTTGTTGTTTGATGCGCGCACTGTGTTGGTGAATTTCTCGTACGCGTTCAACCTGTCGCTTTTCTTTTCATCTTTCTCTTCTTCGGCGAGTGCACGCTAAGTGAGCAAGAATGGCCGCGAGCTGCAATTAAGTTATTCGGAGAGACACAATGAGAGTAGAGTTTCTAAATCGCTGATTAAAACGCGTTTTCCATTGATTCATGGGTGCTGATGTGATGTTTTCGATTTGTTGATGTTGATATTGCTGGCTGGTTTTGTTGTAAGGAAAGAGCTTAAATTAGAAACGGGTATCTTTTTGTTAGTTATGAATTAATTGAAAGTAATTGTTAAAAAACTAGATTGAGCACGATTAAATGTGCTTCAAATTCTATAAACTTCTTCTTTAAAATTGACCGCAATTTATGCAGTAGGAGAGTCTTCACCATTGTTTAGCCTGCCATAACTTCGCTGGTGATATGAATTAATCATAGTTCTTTAAGTGGTGTCTAGTGGCCAATTAAATTTTCTACTAATTATTTCTTAAATGCTTTTCTTGTGACTAATAGAGATTGACTAAATAACCTTTCACTTTAATTGATCCGAGGAATGCAGCATAAGCAACAAACGCGAGTCAGTTTAACATTTGTTTCGGCGAGTATCAGGGTGATTAGTCGGATATTTCCACAAATCTAATCTTAAATTGTTGTGTCGCATGCCTAGTTTGTGATGAACTGAAATTAGTTGCGTTATTTATATGTCGCGCAATATTATACTAGTTCAAAGGTTCGATAGTCAATGTTTTACTGAAAATAAAGAAGAATTATTTGATTTAATTCAGAAAACAACAAATGAAAGCCAAATCCTCTAGTAATGCCAAGAAAGATCTTAATGGTAAAGGCGATAACATTTTTGCGCTCCCAAAAGTTCAATTCAAGCCTCATCTAGACTGGAATATGTTTTATTATTTACACAATTACAATTCAAATCTGATAGTTTTACAAATGGAACAATCAAAAAGTACACACAGAAATATAACATAAGCAACAACTGTAAATTTCGAGACAATTTTGACATAAGGACAGTTTAGAAAGATATGAAGTGAATTTCCGATCAACTACAAATGATTGCAGTGTGGCACATGCTCAGGATCTTCACACGTCAAACTCGACTCATCAAAGACCTTGCCTTCACCACACGTGATCAACCTGGGGTAACCATTGACGCAGGTGATAAGACGGTGGCAATCACCGGGAACTGGGAAGCGCGGGTAGGGCCAGAACTTAGCGGCGATGCTATTGGAAGGCACTTTCGTTGGGCATTTGAAACCAACCACAGCTGAGAAGAATCAAATAGGCATTAATCAGAAAGCAGTCATCGTTTGTATAGATTGTAGGATATTTAGTACCTTCGGGGTTACACTTCTCAATTAAAAGATCAGGCCAATTGCAACCATGGATACGCTCATCATAAACCAATCCAGCGTCGCATTCTTCAGCATGTGGCTCACCATGGGCGCATTTTACATAGTGGGTGGTGCATTCGCCGCTGTGGGGGTAGATGCCGAATTGGTACTCACATCCAGGTGTGCTAATTGGAGTCACTGGCCCAGGAACAAGCAAGTTGAAGCAAGTAACAGCTATGTATTTTACTTAATTTCTTGCAACTTACAATCAGCCTTTCTATGTCCACACTCAACGGCCCAATGATAGTTGCAATGATGGTGCACAGCTCCCTTTCCATCAAAGAGAAGACCATTTTCGCATTGTTCTACAGTCAGGGTGCCATTGGTGCAGAGGAAAAAGAGGTTGCATGATTCCGGATGGGCGTAGGCTTGCACTCCGTGTTGTTCGGGGCAGGCAGGTGCGTCTTCGACAAGGACACCACCTTCCACTGCTAAGGGAACATATGAGTTTGTTATAAATCATCTTAGCTTGGTATGCTGGGTGTATGAGTAGTGATGTATGACTAGCACTATAACAACTAGTTATGCAAATCCAATGAGGTTGTTGTATTTGTTGCATAATAATGGCAAGTAACAACTTTCAAGACGTAAATACACATTGCTGCGATGCCGGAAGGTGTTTAACATATGTTTACCTGAAGAAAAGCACGGATTGTAATGATTTTCAATTGTTTTTTGATATCCTTTTGCTCTAAAATCTGAAAGAGTTTTCATTTCTGTACAACGATTTGGCGCCCTTGATAGTTTTTCGATCAGTTCTTTTCTTTGAACGCCCCCTTTTGCGTATTCTGTGTCTTTCAACGATTTATCACCTGTTTTTCGTGTACGTCTTTCCACTTACCGAATGCAGAACAAACCAAAGCAAGCCACAGCAACATGTCGACGGATACTGATGGACTGCACAACTTGCGGTTATCCTTGGTCAACGCAGCGCTCAACTACCTGCTGGCTTCCAACGCAAGACTAAAGACAATTCCACACTCCTGCCTTTCCTGCCGTTTTACATGTAATTCTAGAGTGTCTGGCAAAGAGAGAACGTACTTTCTCGTGCTCCACTGGCCAACAACAGCCGACAGTAGTTAAAGAATCGAGAGAGACCGACAAGGCAATTCAACCAGAATGATCGATGGAGCACCAATTAATGAAGCACGAGGGATTCACATAATATACTACGTCATACATGGAATTGATACCTAATTTTTATCCAAACTTGAGGCGTGGCATGACGTCTTCGGCTTCGTGGTTTCTCATTAATTCAAAAAGTATTAAATTTAATAAACAACTGTCAACAGATCAATAATCACCGCATTGTTCTATATTGGAAAATGAGAAAACACGAAGTGAAAATCTTAATCATGGCATGTGCTTTGATATCAATAATGTTTTTAATC
>JAODGC010000012.1:991907-1133621 GCA_027574925.1 Ecitoglossa quadriceps | reverse complement strand
TATATTGGAAAATGAGAAAACACGAAGTGAAAATCTTAATCATGGCATGTGCTTTGATATCAATAATGTTTTTAATCGAATGCAAGCAAAATCTTGAATGAATGCGCATCGTTCGAATGAAGTCAAAATCACGGCATTCACATTATAATTTGCCTTGAGTTCTTCAACTACCAATCACACCTGATGTCTGCTTCAGTTGAATCCTGTTTGATCATGGTAAAAAGCAGTTAATACGCAATTATCCTCAATATTTCGACCTTTCCTTGAGGTTAACAAACGTAGCAAAATGTTACCAATCGAATAGGTTGATTGATCACCTTTGATTTCTATGTTGGATTTCACGCTGTCTACTTCAACAGACATTCTAGACTTATTTGCTATGTTTTATTGTTTGATAAAGGAACTGCTTCATTCGATATTGGACCATATAGTGTACAATTGCACCAAATAACTAAAGAACATTTCCATGTGTACGTGAATTTTTTTAATAAAAAACAAAAGTTTATTTAAATTAATTTTCATTGGATACAAATCTAATTAATGCAATTAATGGCAATTAGTATATAATCAACATATCCGGCAAATAGCGGCATAGATATGCTCAATACTAGAAAGTATTTTCAAATAAATATCTCGTTGCAAACAAACTCGTCGAGAGGCTTTCTCCTCTTTGATTATCACCTGTTGCTAATGATAACCAATTAGTTCTTCTTTCCGCTGCTGGATTTCTCATTGTAATAATTTTCACTGAAAAGCGTTAAAGAACAATGATAAAACTGAGAAAAATTAAGGCTAATTGCGTTGTTTACGAATGAGCATGCACAAAACACGGCTTAAGGAGAGAGATAAAAAGTGAGTACCATCCGGGAACATTTGCGGGATCATCACACATAAAAGTATCCTCATTGTAGACGCTTCCAGCCGAACAGGATCCTTTCTGTGGTTGGACACCATTCCTGCAGATGTAGAACTTTTGACAGTCATCGGGGTGAGCAAATGTTGGGTGCGGCAAAGTACGTCCTCCAGGGCCTGCTACATCACCAGGGGGACAGGAGAAGCCATCGTCTAATGCATCTACAATCAGAAAACAACTTATCATTTATAGGTCCAGATGAGAAAGTTGCCTATCGCGAAGCTCTAGTTTTAGAATAACTTTGAAATGTTGTACCTCGTTTAGCGTTTATGCAATCCTTTCTGTGACTCTCTGCAGGCCAGGCACATGTGGAAGCGACATCATCATAGATCAACCCTCCTGGGCATGGCAATTCATGTGGAATGCCATCGACGCAGTTGACGAATTTATCGCAAGCTTGAGGATCTTCATGGCGGTAATAACCATTTGCACGGGGACATCCTTTGCTTGCCTGAGCTTCCTCTAAAGGCACAAAAAGTAGGATTTGTAGGATGGTGACAGAGACTGAGACTGTGAGTACGCAGAACTTACGCAGTTCAATTCTATCTCCACATTCTACATTAGCGGGAATATCACACCGTTCATGATTTGGATCTTTATCATCAAAAACCAGTCCATCGGGACAAAGTTTCTCTTCAGCAGTTCCCTTTGAGCATAAATAGTACGCATCGCACTGAATTGGATCGGGAAAGTATCCTGTTCTTTCAGGGCATTTGAATTCTTGTCCGGTGCAGCCTTAAAATGAAACAAATTAGGGGAATAATTACCAACTACTCGTACAACTAATTGCAATGAAGGAATGATTTCCCCACCTGTTTGGAATAATCCAAGCACTAGAAGTAAATAAACCAACATTTTCTTTTCTTCTCCTCAAATTCTCCAAGTTTCAACTTCCCGACTGGCAAAAGATCTTGTGTCTCTTCAAAGTTGTTGACTTGTTGCTGTACTGTTTAACTCGTTGCAAGCAAGTGTTGTCCAGCAGGCCAGCAGGAGCGTAAGAAATGTAAGAAAGTTCTTTCCCCCATGCGAGAAACCGGCTGCAAACGAGTTGCAATGCGTTATCTTTCACCTGCTTCCGCCTTTGGGCCTGGTGGCAAACGCTATATATACATTGCTTAAATTAATAGAAAATGCTAATTGACACGAGTTGATTGATCAACTTGTATGCTTTCCATTTGCAAGCTGCTCAAATTTCAACCAGTTTGGAAGGTTTTAGCAAGGTTCTAGCGCCTTGAGACGGTTGCTAAAAGGTGTAAAGGTTGATATTCACTTGTAACAGATGTTTTAGGGTGTGCATCGAATGAATTATATGTTTCGATGTCTTCCGATTCAAGTCACGTGCATATCATGCAGGAATTTCCTCACATTCAATGGAAATCATTATGCAAATGCATTAAAAGTTCAACGTCTTCGAAGGAACTTTGAAGTGGTCATAATGTTGGATAACTCGCCTTTAAAATAAATGCAACCACATGAAAATACCACTGCGTCAATTATTTTCTTGAAATTAATCGATTTCAAATTGCATTTAGAACCAGCTCTTTTCTACCGCATCTTCTTCGACGCATATAATTGAAAAGAAAACCTGCCACTGATGAGTTGTGTATGAACAGGTTCCAATTGGGTGTGTTAAGCATTGTAATCCCTCTAGGGATTATGCAAGAGGTCTGCCAATAGCGTGTGCATAACTTGCGCCGACTTGAGCAGAACTGCTTTCGTTGCTTTCCTTCTTTTCTCTCAGCAACAGTCTTCTGTCATGTAAATCAGTAAAACATGTAAGTTTACGGTTTGATGAATTAATCAACCTGATCAATTTGTTTACCGAATTTTGAATAACAAAGTTATGAGATAATGCAATAGTGAAATTGTAGTATGATGAAGGAAAGCCATTCGGTACATTTTTCGATTAATTTATTTACTTTTCTGTGTATACTACTGGTTATTATTAGTGCGTTACTCAACTATGACATTCAGAAGTATACGAGGAATTAATTGTACTTTCTATTGGTTTACTTATTGCTTCATCATTTATTACCGAGAAGTAAAGACGATCTCATAAGAGGCCGTCATGCGTTTTCTTAGATATGCCATGTTTTGTTAGTGATTAACCTTCATCTTCCGATTGCATTGCATTAAATCTACTCCATTATTCAGAAAAATTGCAAGAAATTACTGCACGATCTTCATTTAAAATGTCACCGAATGTCGCCATGGTCAAACGACCCTAGCAAACCTTGAAAAAAATTCCTTCATAAAACTCAAGCCCTGAACTAAATTTAAAAAATTTCCTTCGATTTTATGTTCGATACAATGAAATAAGAAATGAATGTGATGTTTGAAATCCTTTGTAATAAACCTGCGAATCGACATCAAGTGATAGTTGTCTCGTAGACCTTGAATCGAATGAACTTTTAATGCGATTGACCACAAATTGCATTCCAAATGCAAGTAGGCTGGAAGGAACAAGTTAGAACATGCTAATTCATGAAATGAATGTCAATTAGTTCCATAAAATGCAGTAAACAGCATTTAATGAAAGCAGAAGAAAAAAAGAACAAAAAATTTGTCCATAATTATTCGTCAATTGGAATTCAACAACGGGCCAATTGACCAAATGTAGGCGTAATGTTATGTAGAGTTTAGTGAGTCTAGAAATGCACACACCTACCACGAAGAGAAGGTTCTGGTTGTCTCTTCTACGTCACCATACCTCCACTAAAGTCTTCTGCTTCTTCTCTTTCTACTATAAATATATTTCCTTTACGGACCAGCAATGTAGTCATTTTGCGGCGTAGCTCAAGTACGCTACGTCCTTTCGCTCTTTGCTAGAAGAAAGAAGTGTTCGGTTGTTAAAATGACGGTGTTTTGTTGTTTAACAATTGTGGCACTTACGGCAACTACTACACGTAAGTAACATAATATTTATGCCCTGCAAAAAAACGAATTGATGAGCAATCAAAGATTTATTTTGCAGTTGCTCAGTCCAACTACAAATGCCCAGTTAAAGATGGTCAATATGAGGACGCTCGTCAGTGTGACAAATATTACCAGTGTGTCAATGGCTTGGCCACTGAAAAGCTCTGCCCCGATGGTCTTGTCTTCGACCCATTAATTAGGAAGATCAACAAATGTGACCAGCCCTTCAACGTGGACTGTGGAGATCGAACTGAATTGCGTATGTTATATAAAAACTTCATAATTTCATTAACTTTACTTGATGCCTCCTTCAGAACCCCCCGTTCCTAATCGTTTGTGCCCCCGCCAAAATGGTTTCTTCGCTCATCCTGAGCCCCATGTATGCAACATCTTCTACAACTGTATTCAAGGTGAAGCCACTGAAATCAAATGTACTGCTGGCCTTCATTTCGATGAATACTCCGGCACTTGCGTTTGGCCCGCTGCTGCTGGTCGCCAGGGCTGTGACGACTCTAAACTTAATGTCTTGAAGGATGGTTTCGAATGCCCCAAAGTGGAGCAGACCGATGCTAATGGTCAACTTGTGGTCCATCCTAAATTCGCTCACCCCACTGATTGCCAGCGGTTCTATGTGTGTCTCAATGGTCAGGAACCTAGGGATTTAGGTTGTCAAGTTGGTGAGGTGTATAACGAGGATTCCCAGAGGTGTGATGCTCCCGAAAATGTTGCTGGATGGTACGTACAAATATTTGTTCTCGTTTAACAAGCGCTTGTGCTTGGTTTCGTTGGTAATTGTTTGCGTTTTCCTTCCAGTGAGGATTGGTACAAAGACGAACCGGCTGCTAAGCCAGCAACAGGCAAGAAGCAGTAAGCAAGCGGAATGGCCGAAGGGAAAGCGTTTTAGCTTTCACTCTCGACGTAACTTCAACTTACTTGAATACTTGACTTAACTTAATGCAACTTCACTTGTTACGCAACACTTCACAGAATGCCACATCACGCACTTGGGCTTCAATATAAATAAGTTGAAATCCTAAATTAATACTTGGAAACTCGTCTGGAATACGATTGATTTTTTGAAGACTTCTATGTTAATTATTAATGCTAGCTAATTACCTATAAGACTTAATTGTTTAGAGTGAACTAGAGTGATAATGAATTGATGATTGATTGAACTTAATAAATTGTTATACGAATGTAGCGCTTTCAAATTGATTATGGTTAGTACTGTTTAGGTTTTCATCTTGGAATTATCAGCATTAGTGAAAATAAATAACAAGTACCTTTAAGAGACATTATTTTTTTAGTAGAAGTCACTTTGGTAATGAGTTTAGTATGGTTTGTAGTAGAAAATGCTTACTTTTTTCAATTTGAGCAAAACGCCCAGCTCCGGGGCTCAGTCGCTAAATTATGCGTCTTGTAGCAGCAAAAGCAAAGGGGGGCATATTATGGAGTGCGAATTCAAATGGCAAGAATATATACATCAATATGTATTCTCCCAGAATTCCATTCCAATAGTTTGTAATATCGCTAGCAGTTGATGTAGTATATTAAAATTTATTTACTTTTACTATATTACATCTAACATTTTCCTTCATTGCTACGCATATTACTGTATCATAAATACTAATTAGTAATCAAGACACACTATACTACTATTCAAAAATAACAACATACAAATAACACTACATTCCAGAAGACATAAGTTATACTTGTTTGGATAGAACAAAACTACCCACGGTTTGCTTGTTTATTCTACTGTTTCCTGACGACGTGGAGCATTCTTTTGTGGCCTCCGCCTTGATGTAACTGAGGCAACAGGCTTCGGTTTCTTCGTAGGTGGATTCTCCAAGGCAGCTAATTGTTCATCTGTCAGTTGTCCTTTATACCAATCAGCACTACAAGTAAAACATGAATTACTTTTGGTTTTTTTTCTAGATTTTTACAAGACTTGCCATTCTGGGACCTTCCTTGCCCAATCACAAGTTTTCTTTGTATCATCAAACACTTGTCCCAACTTGCATCCGTTCCTCCTTGGAGTCAAACCATTGATACAGACGTAGAAGTATTGACAGTCTTCAGGATCAGCGTATCTGGGATGAGTGAGTCCCACCATTTCGTCTACTTTGGGGCAATCAAATTGGAATACCTCTGAAACAGGGGAATTGTGATAAAAGTGAGCTTGTTCCAGTTCTAATTAGAAGTTGTTTACCTTCGGACGAACATCCTTTCTTTTTGGCCTCGTCGGGCCACGAGCAGATGCCTGCCTTGTCATTGTACACCAGACCATTGGGACAGGTAATCATGTTGAATTTACCATCGACGCAATAGTAGAACTTGTCGCAGACGTGTTTCTCTTCGTGGGCAAAGTAACCATGCTTTCGAGGACAATGCTGGGATGGATCAGGCGTTTCTAAAACACACGGCAAGTCAAGAGGTCTTAATTCCACATTGGTTTCTTTGTATTTGCAATGCATTATTATTGTACTTACGAAGTTTCGGTCTGCTGGAACAGTCAATATTGAAAGGCAAATCGCACTTTTCATACTCTGAACTGTAGTCGTTGAAGACCATGCCATCAGGACACAGCTTTTCCGTGATGGCACCTTCCTTACACTCGTAGTATTTATCGCACTGCTCAGCGTCGGCAAAGTAACCATTGGGTTCAGGACATTGGTCGCTGGTGAGGGCGTCGGAGGCAGCAGCAACTGGTTCTTCTTCACGTTGTGGTTTGTAACGTTGACTGCTACGTGCAGCATCTGCTAAAGGATAATACGAAGTTGTTACTCTCAAGTGCTTATAATTTCACTAATTGTTATCTTTTGACGACATTCCAATAGCTTTGCAGTGTTAATGTAGTTCTTACCAAGTAATACAACTCCACACAAGAAAACCATCAAGCCCACTCCTTGGCGCGCCATTTTCTTGTCCACTGTTGAAGTTGACCTTCTTTCTCTTTAGTTTCTCCTGCGAGAATGGAATTCGTAAAAAGTCGATGTTGCGCCTTCTTTGCGCGCGCGACTACTAGCAACATTTAGCGACGAGTGCAGCAACTTAAGTCGTTTTAAACAACTCGCAACATGTTTAAAACATGACCAATACGACTAGAATGAATTTAGAGAAACAACTTGCCGATGAACATTCTCTATTGAAGCGTAGCAAATGGCATGAAACTGCTTTAAGTTCTCCAGACATGACCTTCGCCGTTTCCACTGCATGTGCAAGGAAAACCTTTTAGATGTGATTTCTTTTAAATTGTGATTAATAAACAATTAATAAGTAATTACAAAAGTATAGAAAGTAATGTGAAATAGTAGTACATTCTAAGCATAAAATATCCAAAAGCATTTATAAAATACAATTTAAATTATAAGCGAAAGTTTTGTTTGAATACTTCAGTGAAGGTGATAATTTAAAAGATGCATCCTTCCTTGTAAAAAATTTAAATCGTGCTGCGTGAGTTTCTCTTGCACACTCTCGTTTTCCTTGTAAAACTCACACTTTTATTTTGGACTGACAGTTCTTAACAGATGTCGCTGTCACTAGCACGGGACAGTCAGTCACATCCTTCGAATTACTTTCGTACATTCATTTTTAACTCGCAATATAATAATGAATTTGTTTTCATCAAATAATATTTTGGTTTCTGTACTAAATTATTAATGTGTTTCAAGCATCTAAATCGATTTCATTCTTCATGAAACCATAATAGAAATAAATTAATCATGGCGTCTTCATCATCTTTCTCGTTCATTGTAAACAAGTGAAATTATCGCTGATAAAACGCCACAACCACAACAAAAGCAACTTCCATTACTTATAATATAAAATACGAGTGAGTACGCATAACTCCCACATTAAATTTCAGTCGTAAATATTTTTAATTCTTGCATAAATACAAATCAATTTTAAACGGTTATAATTCACATAAAATTCTAACCAGCTTCCCATCAAATTTCGAATATTTCTGCAGTACAATGACAAGATATGCTCTTCGCGTCAAAACCAAAGAAGGCCAACAAGTGATAAATTCCCTCACAGCGGAATCCAGCGCGCTGGAGCTGAAATTGCTTCTTGCCAGTATCTCTAACATTCCCCAAGAGCGACTCAATATACTCTTTGGCTTTCCACCTAAACCACTTATTCTAAAAGACAATGAATCTCTGCAAGTTAATGGTATCACAAGTGGAGAGACTCTTATACTGCAGGAAGCCACAAGTATCCCTTCAACCATGCAATCCACACCTTCAGAAGTTCAATCTAGGGCTGCAAAAAGTGATAAACATTACCAAGATCAGGAAGCCAATGCATCTGAAGGATTTCTGATGAAATTTGTAGTGCCATCAGACAACTCTTGTCTGTTCACAAGCATCCACTTTGTGTTAAATGGCAAGGTTGATGAAACACAAAGTGTGGCACCATGGATGCGGCAAATCATTGCTGAGACTGTTGCAGGGGACCCAGAGATGTACTCAGATGCAATTCTAGGAAAGGAAAATGCAGAATACTGCAAGTGGATCAAAGATGACAAGTCATGGGGTGGTGGTATTGAGATATCAATTCTAAGTCAATACTATGGGATTGAAATTGATGTCATTGATATTACCAACGCCATTATTAACCGTTTTGGGGAAGACCAGAACTATGGACAAAGAGTGTTTCTCTTGTTTGATGGTATACATTATGATCCATTGTACCAAGAGTCATCATCTGTAAGTATTTGCTATTCAATTGACACTGTTTATGACATAATAAGCTATATGTTAGGGTGAACAACTTAGAACCATTTTCCCAACTGAAGACCTCAAGGTGTTCAAAGATGCTGAGCAACTAGCAATTGAAGCCAAATCAAGCCGGCAGTACACAGATGTTAACAAATTTACTTTGCAATGCACAATCTGTGAGGTTCAATTGAAGGGACAAGTTGAAGCTCAGCAACATGCACAACAAACAGGACATGCTAGCTTCGGAGAGATTTAACCACTTAGGAACAAGTGACGACCAGTAGCTGCTAATATCAATAACCATCATTTTCATTCCTCAAATTAGTACCTTCTTCAACTGAGGGAGGGAAATCATAATTGGAAGACTGATCATAGGTCAGTGACAAGGCAAAATATAGTTTACAATGAAGGAAGATTACTGAGGGTGAATGAAGAATATACATCGACTAAATATATTATATCATTATGAAATAATTACTCTTAATCGAATTTTCTTCGATTCTTTTATTTGCGGTGGCGCGATGACTACGGTCCCTTTAATTATTTAAAGGTCCGTCTGGCATATGTCTAGACTAGCGCGCGATACCACATTCCAGAGGGGATTAGATTAGTCGCGCGATGGGTTAAGGCTTCCGGGTGCGGTACCGCATTTCAAAGGGAATTAGGGAAATCCCCCGTCGTTTAGTATGCGCGTATTGGCACTTCCGCATTCCAATCATATGTTTGCACCGCGTGTATGGAAAAACATCGTAAATTTTATTAAAATCTCAGAAAACAACTCCATGACAAACAGCAGCTGATTTTAAGAGCTTTGAACGCATTATCTTCTGGGTTTTAAACTACTTTGCCCAACGGCATCTTTAACACTTCTATACCCATTCTTTGCCAGTAGTTGTGCCAATTCCGACTTAATCTTCGTGACAACTGGAGGCCCACCATAAACTAAACTGGTGTAAATTTGGACGGCGGACGCCCCTGCTTTAATTTTCTCGTAGGCGTCCAATCCAGTGGATACTCCACCCACACCTATGATCGTAATTTCTCCCTTTGTATACTTGTGCATCTCAGCTATCATTTTCGTCGACTCGTCCCTAATGGGAGCCCCACTCAATCCGCCAAGCTCTTGCTTGAGCTTCTCTTGTGACTTCAGCGTCGATGGTCTCCCGACGGAAGTGTTACTGATGATCAACCCATCAACATGAAAATTCATTGCAATATTTGCAATCTGTTGTCTTTCTTCATGGGATAAATCAGGTGCGAGTTTTAATAAGATGGGTACTTTATTGTCTTGTTTATCTCTGCTTTCAATGACTTTACTGAGCAATGCAGACAACTCGTCTTCATTCTGTAGTGATCTCAGTCCAGGTGTATTTGGAGAGCTTACATTGATCACCAAGTAGTCAGCAACATCAGCAAATTTATTCACTCCTAGGACATAATCCTGCTCTGCATTCAATGAAGTTTTGTTCATGCCTAGATTAATACCAATTAGACCTGGTACTGACTCTGTGCTAAGTGCATTGAGGGTCTGCAGGGTTTTTAGTCTATCATAGACTACATCATGTCCATCACTGTTGAATCCATATCGATTGACTACAGCCAAGTCTTCTTTGAGTCTGAATACTCTTGGTTTGTCATTGCCAGATTGTGGTTCTGGTGTCACTGATCCAATCTCTACCATACCAAAGCCAAGGTCAAATAGGCCTTGCACAGCTTCACCATGTTTATCAAAACCTGCTGCAATTCCAATTGGATTGGATAAATGCTTTCCAAACAAGTCAATTCCCTAGAAGATAATGGTATAAGACAATAACATAGAAGAATAAAATGAGAGTAATATATACTTACAAGGTGTTCTGGATCTCTATATGGATTTCTTGGCAGTAGTCGGTATTTGCTGATGAAAATTCCTAACTTATGAGCTGTTTCTGCATCCAGTTGGTGGATGGCTGGCATGAGATAGTCTTCGTAAAAAGCTTCGTTATATTTAAGGACGTTTATCGAAATATAGGCGGCGATTCCCCCGCAGGTTAACAATAAAGCTGATTTTAATTTGTGCTGGAAAAATGTTCAAATTTGGTTGTTTCAATAGAAATATTCAAACAGTGAATTCAATAGACAATGACTAAAATTTGTTCTTAACTTACCACACTCATGATTCTGCCTTAAAAGAAGAGCTATACCAAACAATTTTACCAAAGCATCAATTAATTTGCAATTTAAACGTCAGGCATGATTTTTTTAACCTAATGAAACAAAACGGAACACAATAAAATTATCAAATGAGTTGAAACGTAAACGTGAAGTAAATTTTTATACTTTTTAAGATACTTGTTAGAGGCTAGCGCCTCTCTCGGAATGCAGGCATTACTAGGTACATTGTAATTCGAAGTTTTGTCACGGGCTGCTTGGAGTGCCTTCGAAGCTTCAAACGCTTTGAAAGTATTCATGGTAACCTCCAAGTGTATTACTTTTCAAGTATTTCATCATCGAAACGATTCAAAATGTTCAAAAAACTACAAATAGTCATCACCTTAACTATTAGAGTCATTTCACAAAGAAGTTTCAACTCGCTAGTACCACTGACAAGAAGAATAAATCCAAATTTGCCTGTATTTACTTGGCTTGGAAATCGTCACAATAATACTTTATACGTATACAATATTTCTAAAGTTCCTCATTTGAAATACTCATTAACAAGTGATACTACTCCGCCAAAACCGCCTCTTAAACCAGCAGAATTTGAAGACATCTGTGAGGAGACTCTAGACCACTTAACTGAATACTTTGAGGAGTTAGTTGAGGTAGACACTGGCATTAAAGAGGCTGATATTTCATATAGTGTAAGTGTTAAACAAATGAAGCTTAATATTGCCAAGAAACAATTCATTTTATGGTCTTATCTTCTAGAGTGGAGTATTGACTGTTTCACTTGGCAAGAGTGGTACTTATGTAATCAATAAGCAATCCCCAAATCAACAAATATGGCTCAGTTCACCAAAATCAGGTCCAAAAAGGTTTGATTTTGATGTACAGAACCAATGTTGGACATACAGCCATACTGGTGAATCACTGCATGCTATTCTACAAACAGAAATGAAGGAGATTTTCAGTTCTATCAAAGGGATTGACTTCTCAAG
Organism: Ecitoglossa quadriceps; assembly: GCA_027574925.1. Taxonomy (NCBI): domain Eukaryota; kingdom Metazoa; phylum Arthropoda; class Insecta; order Coleoptera; family Staphylinidae; genus Ecitoglossa; species Ecitoglossa quadriceps. The sequence goes on along the minus strand of JAODGC010000012.1, from coordinate 1,121,928 downwards.
ATGCTGTTATAGTAGAGTTTAAGTTGTTCATTGATTTTAATAAATTATGTTGTTTTATCAATGATATAACTATGACACATTAATTATATTGATAAAATCAGGATTTAATTAAGAAAGCAGCAGTAGCTAGTAGTATACCTAAAAATAAAATGCAAAAACATGGAATACAAATGCTTAAAAATGTTGTTTTTTAGGAATGCATTTTTTAAATTCAAATATTTGAATTTTTAGGCTCATCAAAGAGTGGTTTTTTACGTCTAAGTCCTTTAAGCTGGTACTCTTGTCATAGTCAAAATGGTTGGTTAGAATCTGTTTGTAAAAAATGTACATAGCGCAAGTAATATTTTGAAATAAGTAAGTTATAATATAAGGATATCCATAGAATTCACTTTAACTGTCTAATCAGCTTAACTATCTTCACTTCTTTCTGTTTGAGGTGAGTAGAACTAAATTCAATTATATTTTCATAAACTATAAGTTGTAAAAAGGAGAAATCGTAGAGGTTTCTGAGGGTTACTAGAACTTCTTGTTGTTCAAGCGATATGGTAGGCATGATTGAATCATATTTGCAGTTGTTTGTTTTGCTCTTGCTACCTCCATTTTTCTTTGGTACGATTTTTCATTGAAGCCGTTGATAGCATGTTGTTCAGACTATTCAAACAAGATTTTGTTTACTGTAAGGCTGAAGGTTTGAGCATCAGATAAACTGTCGTAATGCTGTAGAAAAAACACTAGAGTTGTGTCAAAGCTGAAGAAAATAAGGCGATACTAGTATTATATTGCTATTTATGGTTCTATACGTGCTATATCGTGATTTAATTCAGCGTCAACATTAATTGTTTTGTGATTATTGCCGCAGTCATAAAATATAAAAACATGTCAAATCATAATGTAAATATGTAAAATTTCTCATTTCTTATCCATTTTAATTGTGTTTATCCATTAGTTTTCATGTGCACCTACAATTGCGTACAAGATTAACAAATGAAAGTCTGATTCTGGTATTTTTGGTTGCCGACCACTGGATGCGGCAGGTTGTGCAGGTGGCTGGGTGCAACGAAGCAAGACGAAGCCACTAGTGGACGAAAGTACAACTGCAATAACAAATGCCCTCTTACGATAAGTACAACTGGGACGCAGCACCAAGCACGAGCAGTCTCAGCAATCGACAATGATCGCTTGATGAAACAGTACGTGGGGAGCCGTCGAACCAGTCAACCGCAGTCGACCTGTGCGTTAGCAGCTGAGGACAGCGCCACCTCAAACCATCCATAATTCATTTGCGCGCAAACTGCACTAGCACCAAACAGCAACAACAACAACTCGCTAGCAAAGTGCACTCAATTAACACACAACGATGGGCACAATGTGAAATTGCGTCTATGCAGTGTGAACTGACTTCTTCCAATCATAACCCTCTACACACTGTTGAGTCTAATTCAACTGCATGACATACGCCAGCTCACACAATATTTGAAGAAGTTGAAACGAGGAAAAACTGTAGAAGCGCACTACGCCGTGCAGCGGAACACAAGTTTCCAGTGTGTACCGCAGCAATTAAGTGTAACAATCGTCAGCATCAGTTGGGGACAATGTCGACCACCCCCAGCTCGTATTATGATGGCAGCCGGCTCTTCCAAGGACTTGCCGACCTCACTGGTGTCTCGGTTGATCAGGTACGCAGATCACGCCATATCTCAGTACCACACTCATCTCTTTATGTGTTTAAGACTGCATTCAATTAATGTCTATTGCATATTCCGGGCCGACTGGTATTATTTGCAATCTATGTATTCATTACTTGTTGAGTGCACGTTAGGCAATACTTAGTTGTTTCATTATTGATATGATTTCAAATGGTCATAATTCAAGTAGTTCTTTTCTTTACGTAAATTATTCATCTTTTTCTCAATTGCTTCTGGGATTTATATTCGTTCATTTACATAATTTTTGTGCTTGGACTTTGATTTTATTTGTGTGTTGAGTGATAATTTGAACAAAACTAACAGAAATTTAGACATTGTCCAATTATTGTTTGAATTCATTATTGTTGGGAACTTCAAAATGTTTTTAATTCATTTACGTCGTTTTTATTCAGCGTAGTTTTCATTTCACTCAAGTAGCGCGTATATTTCAACCAAATCATTTTAAAAATGCCTTGCTAAGTTTAGATCATCACCTATTTTTAACTATTACACATCTCGCATGTATGCACCTCACTGCTTTACTCCCCATTTATTTCACAGTGATATATGCATATATAAGTACGCCTGTATTGTATTGTATACAAAGTAATTAATTTGCATTTGCACTTTATCAACACAATTACATTAATTTCAACGCCTTAGCATCGGTCCCTGATGTCTTATCTCTGACTCATTTCGGAAAGGTCGTTCAGGTCGCCGAAAAAAAAACAAGCCTGAACAATGTTTACATCAGCTTCCACTCTATTGCCGGGCGCAAAACATATGGTAACAATTTATTTCCTCTGTATTATGAGTACATAACAATAACAACGGAATCACGCCACCGATGACATTGAATTTTAATCACAGTAATAACTTGACACATATGTACTGATTAAAATTATAGTTTACTGTTTGTTTTTACTTGTTGGGACTTGGTTTTCATAATTGTTTAACACTTAACATAGTTTTATTACGCTCAATGCTTTTATTCTGTGTTTAGGTGAATTTTGTGATCAGTCAGTTCGCTGCACTTGCACTGGCATCACTTTTCCGCACGGTGTTACATCCTGTGAAAGCAACAGCAGCGACCAGACATGGATTCGGACTTATTTTTGGGCTTATTATCGGTTATTTTTGTTTTGGAATGTAAGTAAGCATGGTTTTCTCATTGCTTTTGCATAGATTATTTTGATGCTACCCATTGTTATGGTGCAATGCAAGTAATAAGTGGAATTGTTATCTAATCAGGCAAGCAGTTCACCTGGCTGGTTTACCAGCCCTCTGCTACATTGTCATCAGGCTGGCAAACCCGGAAATAATGCAACGGATGGTGTTAGCTGTCGCATTGATATATCTGTCGTGCATTCACCTCCATCGTCAGATTTATGACTATGGATCATACAGTCTTGATATTACCGGTATACACTTTATTTCATACTTAGTGCATTGATATTTCCACTAAGAATTACTCAGTTTAGCGAATTTTAGGTCCATTAATGGTTGTAACACAGAAAGTGACATCATTAGCATTCAGTCTACATGATGGCCTCTGTAGAAATGACGCTGATTTGACAAAAAGTCAAAGATTATACGCAGTGCGAAGAATGCCATCGACCCTAGAATATTTCAGCTTTGTGCTGCAATTTCCCACGTTAATGGCAGGACCAGCAATGTTCTACAAGGATTATGTTGATTTCATTCACGGGAATAGTATTTATCAGGTGACAAACAATGTAAATACTTTTTTTGTCAATTATCTTGTTTTAAGTGTTTATTTTAGTCCAAATCGGAGACCAAACTTCGAGCTTTCGGTTTTGTATTTTCTAACTTTCACGCTTAACTATGGATTGTGGAATAAAACAATTGGCCGATTTCTAATCACGCGATGATATTTTTTTATAACATCACCATATCGAAAACCTATTTTTTTTTTGTCAAAAGTTGCAAGAATTGACAGTATAATAATAAATTTATATATCTTATCCAAGATAGAATTTTGTAGTGGATTGCAAATCTGTTTTCCGATTTTGCTATCATCTATTCTTTTCGAGAAAATCTGGAAAATCAAAAGCGAAAATTAGTTATTAAATTTGGTCCAACATTTATGGAACTCTTTTTCTTCATCGGAAGTTTACGTTTTTTAGTATTTGTGTTGTTTCAGAGCAACTTAAACAACAATTCAGGTAAGATTGTGATTGAACCATCGCCATTGCCAGCTGTCATCAGGAAGGCATCACTCTCCCTACTTTTTGCTGCTGCATTTGTCAACCTTCTGCCCATGTTCCATATTGAGGGCGTGAAAACAGATGATTTTGCAGAGCACACAACACTGGTGTATAAATTTTGGTATCTCTCAGTGGCGACTATGCTGGTTAGGTTCAAGTATTACTTTGCATGGCTGTTTGCTGATGCAATTTGCAATAACTCCGGGATTGGGTTTAATGGTTACAATGGGAATAACGTTGCCCAATGGGATAAGTTTTCTAATATACATATTATTAAATTTGAGGTGAGTCACTTTGCAACTCTTTGTAGTTGTTTACTTTATTCCAAGATTGATTAATTTTTAGTTTGGAAGTAGTCTGAAGGAAAGCATTGGGGCTTGGAACATTGGGACCAATCAATGGCTGCGCCAGGTGGTGTATGAACGTGTTGATAAGAACGCAACTGTATTGACCTATGCGTTGTCTGCACTCTGGCATGGATTTTATCCGGGATATTACCTCACATTTGCTCATGGCGCGTTGTTTACGTTTGCAGCTAGAACTGTAAGTGGTTTATGTGCATTGTGCTTGATTTTCCCCATGTTAAATTTGTTTTTTACTGTTCATTAATTAACCGTTTCTGGTAGACGCGAAGAACAATCCGTCACTACTTCACTGGTAACAGCGAGCTGAAATGCTTCTATGACGTTCTCACCTTTGCCATCACTCGCTTGGTGATGGCCTACATCACGTTCACCTTTGTACTCCTCGAATTTTGGCCTGGTGTTCGAATATACCTGTAAATACATTTGACGTAGAGTTATGTGTTGTTGTTATTTGTATTATGTTTCAGACATATGTATTTGTGCCTTCACATTGTCGCCATTATTGCATTATTCTTCATCCCCCGAGTAATCCCACGAGCAAAGCCTGGGGATTCTACGCGCCTCACAGCAAATGGAAGTATCGCCAGCGTGCTACTTAAGCAAGCATCACCAATTACAAACAGTGTGTCAGCTCATCACGATTGACCATACACCGCGCCTAGTTGCGTCACTGGATGACAAATTAACGTACATCAGGAAAACTCTTTCAGAACAGCTTTAAGTAAAAGTTGAAAGTAGAAAAATAGAGACGCCGAAAAAACGTACGCAGACTCTATGCTACTATGTTGGAACCTAACACAAACTAATTTAACATGTAAGAAATGTGTCAAAGCGTATACACATTTTTGTGTACTTTTTTCGAACTGTATAATGCATTTAAATGTCGTACTCTTGCACAGGTCTCGTTGAGAACGAGCAAAATGTTAATTTGATCAGATTTGAAGATGGTGCATTTGTTGAATTTACTTGTCTTCCAATTTATGTCTTGCGTTTCAGATTTTTTATAACAATTGATGCTTTTAACGTTTATAGAAGATGTATCCGTGTTGAGGCAGCGACTGTGGATGTGGTGTTAAGACTGAATGCCATTTTTTGAATGCATATTGATTTGTACTCATGTTCTAAACCAATGTGTCAAATATCTAACAATGTTTGGAGATGGGGATAAAGATTTGGTCAGTGTATTCTGTTCTAAAGAAACTATAAATTGTGTTTTGTTGATTTTGGTTACAAGGTGTCTGATATTCATTGTATTAAAGTAAGTGGTCCTCTATAAACTGAAGAACTCGTCCTGATACAATACAACCATAAACTGTATTCTAAATTGTTGTAAACTGCGTTTTACTCTGCCGTGCGTAATAGTTCAAATTTGCTATGTCCCAATTCAGAATGTAATAACTTTATCCCAACCTTGAGTAAGAGTAGTCTTACCAGTCTTACGCTTACCGGATTTAAAGCTATTGCTGTCATCTATACAATACCATTGAAACTATTGCATAGAAAACTACGGCTAATGTCAACATGTCCATCTTACACGATTTTACCCGATATTACACTGACAAACCAATCGACATGCGACTAGTGCGACCAGTACGACGGCATACGATGAGTATTTCCCCCTCGAGCACGTCTACCCTGCTTAATTGCTCCTATTGCCCCTTGGAAACTACATTAACATTCATACAGAGTATCGTCGAGTTCATAATGATATAATCAATTATCACAACTACTTGCGTGGTCACCAAACGTTATTAGGTTGTTAGTTCTAATGTGGCAATGACTTCAAAAGTGTTGAAAGGGAAAATACTATCCAAGATTTGATCCTGTCCGGAACTTTCAATATTATAACTAGGGGTTGAACAATTCGTCACAATGGAGGAGGATAGAATAGTGAGAGCCATCATGCATTATCAACAAAATTTAGAGAAGTATATTGAGAGAAGGAATGAATTAAAGGTTAGCTGCCAAATGGTTTGATTAAAATCAATGCCCAATCTATGTGTGTAGTCCAGGTTTGACTAATGTTAATGTGTTGCTTGTAGATGATCTACTGCATGGAAAAATTACAAAAGCTGCCAATAACTGTTGCACATCTGGAGCACACTGGTGTAGGCAGGACAGTAAACAGTGTCAGAAAGATGAAAGGTATTAGAGGGTCACCAAAAGCCACTGCCAAACAATTAGTGCAACAGTGGAAGAAGATGGTAACAGAAGAGGAAGATTCTGACAATGAAACCAATGGCAGAGAATATAGAAGTGAGGGTCACCAATCCAATCATGAGGAGGATGATCATGATGGGAAGCTAAGGATTTATAATGACCTTGCAGAAAACCGAGAAGAACTAGAAACTAGAAATATTCAAATGGATTCTAGTCGTTACAATGATGATGTTGATGTTAATTGTGATAGTATGATGAGTAGGATGTTACATTATGAAGAGGAAAGGTTTGACAGAAATGAGGAGGCAATGGAAACCAGAATTGTTAAGCATGCCAGTCTGGATGAGTGTGCAAATGAGAGTGAATATCAGGGCCTTTATGAAAGTTATCATCTGGATAGTCATGAAGAGACTGATCCAGTTGAGGAATGCAGTAGACAAAAAGCATATAACATTGAACATGGTCAATATGAGAACAAGCATGAAGAAAAGGACGGCAGAGGTAAACTAATGGCAGATGATATCAGGAGCAAGGAGAAAAATTATGGTAAAAGCACAGAAGAGGAGAAGCCTTCAAAAAGTCATAGAGACAAGGAGAAGGAAAATCACTATCAAAATTGCAGGAAGAGCAGTAAGGATGGCGAGCGAAGTGGCAAACATAGGGACAAAATGTCGCGTTCGTCCGTGTCGACTTCATCGTCCAAGGTAGGAAAGGAACGAGGCAGGAAGGAAAAAGAACTTATGGTTGGGAGCAATAAAAATCATGAAGCGGAGTCGACTGCAACTCATAGAAACGAGGATAACAAGGATGTTAGGGAGCCTGGAGAGAAGAGGGTCACGACCGCAGCGCCGAAACGACGGGCACCTGATGACAAGAAAGACAATTCCGCCCAATCGCCCGCGAAGAAGAGAAAACTCTCCGATTCATTGCAGGATGGCGATGGAATCGATTGCGAAAGTGGCACTAGTTTTGCAGATGCCTTAGGTATGATGATTCCTTCCAAATCCTCCAGTAGTAGAAAAAACAAAGCATTGGCATCATCATCAAGCTCGACAGCAAAAGAGAGCGGCTGTGTAAAACGCACAGACCGCAAACGCGATAAAAAGCGTGACCGACATGATAGGACGGAGAAAAGGACGTCGAATAGTAAGCGAGCCGATAAATCCTCCGCATTGCACATCGAACAGCCCAAACCGGGCTTGCTTGAATCCCAGGCAATGTCCAATTGGTTGCCACAGGTCTCAACAAATTACAAGCCCGTCGGCTTTCTGCCTGGCGACAACGTCAGCCGTCAGCCTGGTGCCCTCAAAGTGTCGGATGACGAGATGCTATCGAAGTTGATGTATGCGAAAAACGCCAGGACCAAAGTCTACTCTGGGAATAAAGTATTCTTCGGCAAAGTGCCAAGCCTGCGCGATTGCTGCATCAGGCTGCTGCAGGATAACATTGATGGTAAGCAGGCAGTGTCAGGCATTGCAGCTATTTCACATAAGCGCTCTTCTGTTTGTAATAGCATTGGTGCAAGGATACACCGGCGGTGTGCCTTACTTTATCCTCAAGCCAGTTCTGGAGCGTGCATCGCCATCGCAGTTGTTTAACATGGAACACTACAATTCCTATTTGATGGAGGACTCGGATGAGCTGTGGAAGCTTCATGTGAGCAAGGAATTTAAGGCAAAAACGCGCAATGAGATGGAGACGTGGCGAGAGATGTATCTGCGGTGTATTGACGAGCGCGATGCGAAGTTGAAATCGCTGACGGCGAATATCAAGTTGAGCCAAGATAAGTCGCTTCCAGTAAGACAGACGAAGCTCGCGTATGTAGACACGGTGGCAAAAGGGCCACGAGGTGCAGGAAGGAAGGTTGGTCAGCAGCATGGGAGGAGAATCGATATGGTTTTAATTGTGAGTGTTACAGAACAACAGCTGGAGCGCCTCCGCTTCCACGAAGCCTGCCATCACACCTAGCTCGAGATTGTCCCAGTTGGCGATGGCTGGGGGCGCCGACAAAATCTGTGTGCCGAATCCTGGTGCATCACGAGCCAACGCAGGAAGTACGTATGCACTTTCTTCACATGGCGCCCCGAATATCACATATTGCATCCTTTACAGACGTAAGCCATGGTGGTCCGTCTGGGAATAACTACATTGTCAAGCCGAAGAAGGCGCCCCTCATGGCGAAGATTCTGCAGTTAATGAAGGGCCGCTTTCGGAAGTAGAGTCAACGGCGCATAGAACTTGTATCTTCATTTTATTTCAGATATGTTACAGTGGCTGCTGCAGCCTAATTGAATATGGTTATTGAAGGGTTGCTTTAAGAGATAGGATTAATTGCGTGTAGCAGTTGCGCCTGACTACGAGTGTAATTCCATTGTATGATGCTAATGAGTACATACACGTATTTTCAACAGATTTCAGTGGTGTTCTTGTTTCACGCTTTTCAGATTGTTAGATAATGTCATGGCTGTCGCGCCGAATCCACTTGTGGCGGCCAATAGTAATCCAAAACGGAAATTCTGCGGCGAGGTTTTATCATTTCTTTGTAGACGGGCGATAACACCGATAAACAAACATAAACTGCGATCCTGTCCGAGTTGTTACGAAGCAAAATAATAATCAAGTTAAATATGAAGCACGTGATGAACACGCCTTAAGCAAAGCAAACGCGGCGTACGCTGGAGTGCAAGCGCAACCGCGAGTTGAGGAGTTCCAACTGGGTAGTGGTAACATCAACATCGACAGGCACCATTGCATCTAGCTTTTATTTTATTTCATTGGATATACGCTGACTGTAAGTAGAATAAATTATCTGGGAATGCTGTGTAAGTACCTAGAAACAAGACGCGAAACTTGCAAAATTCAACGCAGATGAAACTATGAAACAGCCACAGAGAGGCGAGTGTGTGCGATCGCGTGATAAAACGCGGGTGGTAATCATGTCATATGACCTGACACACTCGAACGTAGTAGACATGAACGAATTTTATGCGATTGCTATGTTGCTATATACGACGAAGAGAAAGTTAGTGAAGGTCATAATTATAAAGAACACTTTTGCGAGACCTTGGTCTAGGCAACATTATTTTCGAGGCATTCCTAGTGGATTTTGTTAATGTGGTCAATGCATGTGAACCGTACCATCATGTACATTGAAATACCTGTGTGCGCGCGCCACACTCCACTTATCAGTTGTGATGATGGTTCTAATCGCCGCATACTTGGTGACGGACCGATCATGTGACACAGCTTGATTAGGTTTACTCATGTGACCGCGACCGGTTGCCTCATCTTGTGTTTCTGTGCAGGAGACTAGCTTGTCTCTAAGTTCCAAGCACCGTGAAAATGGGTGCCATGTTCCGCAGCGAGGAAATGGCCCTCGCCCAGCTATTTATTCAACCGGAGGCCGCTTATATGTCCATGTCTGAGATGGGCGAGATCGGAATTGTTCAATTCAGAGATGTAAGTAATTCGTTATCCTAGTAGGAGTCCCACAGCCATTCTAGGGCGTAATTACAGCTCAACGAAGAAGTTAACGCCTTCCAGCGCAAATTCGTCAACGAAGTGCGCCGGTGCGACGAGATGGAACGCAAACTGCGCTACATTGAAGCAGAGGTGCGCAAGGACGACGTGCACATCCCTGATGTCCATGATCTGCCCAAAGCACCCAATCCGCGTGAAATCATTGACCTGGAGGCGCATCTCGAGAAGACCGAGGGCGAAATCAAGGAATTGTCCGAGTCGGCCGTTTCTCTCATGTCCAACTTCTTGGAGCTGACTGAATTGAAGAAAGTCATTGAGAAAACAGAACCATTCTTCCTCGAGCAGGAAGAGACCAATGGCATGGACAGCGTCCATAAAGCTCTGATACCCGAGGATGGCCACAATGTGTCCATACGCGGCAGATTGGGTTTCGTGGCAGGCGTGGTTCACAGGAATCGGGTGCCGGCGTTTGAACGTATGTTGTGGCGAATCTCCAGAGGTAATGTCTTCCTACGCCAAGCAGAAATTGAGGAGGCTTTAAAGGATCCCACTACCGGGCACGAAATCTACAAGACGGTATTCGTGGTCTTCTTCCAAGGCGAGCAACTCAAGAGCAGGATCAAGAAGGTGTGCGCTGGGTTCCACGCCACGTTGTACCCATGCCCGAGCACAACCTCCGAGCGGAAGGAGATGTTTGGAGGTGTGAAGATGCGCCTGGAAGATCTCAACATTGTCCTGAATGAGACGCAGGACCACAGGACCAGAGTGTTGGGCACCGTAGCCAAAGAGCTGCAGAACTGGAGTGTAATGGTCAGGAAAATGAAGGCTATTTATCACACACTCAACTTCTTCAACATGGACGTGACCAAAAAATGTCTGATTGGTGAATGCTGGGTGCCGGTCAAGGACATTCCGGTTGTACAGAAAGCTCTCACCGACGGCTCGGTAAGCGGTGCTATGACACGCGCATACATATTCGCGCACTCACATTTGTACGATTGCAGGCAGCTAGTGGCTCTTCTATTCCATCATTCATGAATGTTATCGACACCACCGAGAACCCGCCTACCTTCAATCGCACCAACAAGTTCACGCGCGGATTCCAAAACCTCATAGACGCATATGGCATAGCCTCTTACCGGGAAGTCAATCCAGCCTTGTACACCATCATCATTTTCCCATTCCTATTCTCCATTATGTTTGGGGACGCTGGCCATGGCTTAATACTCTTCCTGTTTGGATCGTACATGGTGACATATGAAAAAGCTCTGGCAGCTAAAAAGATCAGCAGTGAGATTTGGACAATTTTCTTCGGTGGGAGGTACATTATCCTTTTGATGGGCATCTTCTCAATCTACACCGGTATTTTGTATAATGACGTGTTCTCCAAGTCCATGAACATTTGCGGCAGCAGCTGGACTCTCGGTTTCCAAAATACTACCATGTACAATTTTCTCCGGATCAGTAAGACCGAATTCGTTACCATGGATCCTGCAGTAGAGTACACTGACGTCCAGTATCCCCTCGGTTTGGACCCAGTTTGGCAGGTGTCGAAGAACAAGATTATTTTCCTCAACACGTTCAAGATGAAGATGTCCATCGTAGTGGGTGTGACGCATATGATCTTCGGTGTCTGCATGAGCGTTGTCAACTATGTACACTTCAAGCAACGGATCAACATCCTGCTAGATTTTGTCCCTCAGATTCTCTTCCTGCTCTGCCTGTTCTTCTGGATGGTAGTGATGATGTTCATCAAATGGGTTAAGTATTCGGTGAATGAGGTAGGCGATAACTCGCCCTTCTGCGCTCCTTCAGTCCTCATTCTGTTCATCAACATGATGCTCTTCAAGGACTCCCCGGAGCTTGTAAGTATCAGCGGTCACAAATGCAACCCGTTCATGTTCGACGGCCAAAAGTCGGTACAAATGGCATTGGTATTCATTGCGCTGCTGTGTATACCGGTGCTCCTGGTAGCGAAACCAATATACGTCATGTGCGGCAAGAAGTCCAAGCTAGAAAAGGCGCACACCAACGGGGACGTGAACCAAGGTATGGAACTACAGCCGGAAGTGGTTGAAGAGCCAAAGGCCAGCGCGGAGCACGAGGAACATGAGGAAGAGCCCATGTCCGAGGTGTTTATCCACCAGGCGATCCATTGTATCGAGTATGTCTTGAGCACGGTGTCGCACACGGCGTCATATTTGCGATTGTGGGCGCTGTCACTCGCCCATGCTCGTAAGTAGTTTCCTTGCCGCAAGTGGGCTGCATTAACGTGATGGCATGTTTCAGAGCTTTCAGACGTACTTTGGAATATGGTATTGAAAATGGGCCTAGGAAGTGATTCCTATGCCAATGCCATCTTCTTGTACTTCATCTTTGCTGCATGGGCAGTACTGACACTGGGCGTGCTGGTAATGATGGAGGGTCTCAGTGCCTTCCTTCACACTCTGCGTTTGCATTGGGTCGAGTTCATGAGCAAGTTCTATGCTGGTTTGGGCTATCCGTTCCAGCCATTTAGCTTCAAGGTGATCTTGGAGGAAGAGGAACGCGAGGAAGATTAAAAGCTAAGGCGGCTTGTAAATGCACTTAGCAGTATTGAGTTCGCATCAACATTACATAATATTGTGCTTATGTTTGATGCTATGCCTAGCTCAAGTTTTCACAAGTAGTAGAGAATAGAAGATATAAGTGGCATTCTTTGCATTCTATTTCCACCTAATCCCCAAAACAAAAGTATTGCGTTACTTTGACATTACTTGTTTCATATGTAACAAAAATGCGTCATCTAAGAAAATCAACGACACACACACGTTTTGTATTTCCCGTTTGATATTGGCGCTGTAGGCAAGCGTTGCTGGAACATACCTAACCCATAAACTTCTCTTGTTTTCCAATGCTAGCCGTAAGATTTGGTCACAAACGTCCGAGGCATGTTCGGCGGGGCGGGCGTCATACGTTTTCCACAACCGCTAGTTAAGTGCCAGAATGCACCTAATGGGTAGTGCCTTCGTATTCATCTTCTGTGCCAGCTCAGTTCGCGCAAACAATGACAATATATCATTCTTCCCGCTTGGCCCCAAGGTAATGTGCTCATTCCTCTCGTGGGAGTTCATCAAGTGCAAAGATCCAGAGGACCTCAAAGGGAATAAGACTGCGAAAGAGAACGGATTCGGTTGTGTCAAGTTCGGTGGCATGCAATATGCGGAGGTGGAGCGCACCAAAGTTTGGTGCACCGTGCTGGAAAGCATAGAGTGCCACGGTAACCGCACGTTCGAACGCTCAAATGTGCCCTGCATCAAATACTCGGAACAGTATTTCACGACAACACTGCTCTACAGTATTCTGCTGGGCTTTTTAGGCATGGACCGCTTCTGCTTGGGCCAAACCGGCACCGCAGTGGGCAAATTGCTCACCCTTGGCGGGGTGGGCGTCTGGTGGATTGTAGATATTGTTTTGCTAGTGACCAACAACCTGGCACCTGAAGATGGCAGCAATTGGAATCCATATGTGTAGCATTCAAAATTAGTCAATATAATATAATAACTTCGTTCTGTTCAAATCTTTTTTATTAAACAATATACTAGCATTTATGTGGTATTAGAATTGGGTCCACGACGGCGACCAAACTGTGCCACGACGTTGACAAAGCGCCTGTTGTACTGGATCCTTCGCTTGGCGCGGCCAGTCTTCTTCTTCTTCTTTTCCTGTTTCTCTACTTTGGGCGTCTGCCCCTTGACTTTGCCTTAAAACAATTCATTCAGTAACACACAAAACCAATGCAAAACAAAGTGTATGCTGATCCTATATTTCCCATCCATTGTTGCATGGGCAATTCAAACATCAGCATATTGCTCTAGCAAGATACCCAATGGCTTCAACCATATACAAAGCTATAAACCTGCTGGTCCTTGCACAAATGTCCACACAATACTACATAGCTTACCAGCTCGAGCAAGAGAACCATGCACTTTGCCTCCCAATAATCCAACACTGAGCTCTATGTCGGTCTCTTGAAAGAGGGCGACCGAATCATCGTCCCGTACTGGTTTGCCATTGGCATACAGCAAGATATCAGCCGCATTGAGACTTTCCAAACCAGCAATTTGAGCCTAGAATACGAAGCATGAATGCAAAAACAATCCAACCTCACTTTATCGCAATTAAATACTTTAATTTCGCTGATGGTTTCGTCACCCCGGCACTCCAGCACGTGCGCGGACTGACCCCTGAAGCACAACTGCATTGTGGTGGCTACGAAGTTATCTACAAGTCAAGAAAAACTCGATGAAATATACGGACACATGCGCTGCCCGTGTGCAAAGTTCGCGTGAGGCACTCAAATTACGCCATGCCGGCGGCCCAAGAGACCTCCACGCACACGGTAGAGCATTTAAACAAAAGAATTGAACACAACTTGCGGCAGAAGTTTTTATTGTGGAATTTTGGAAAAGACGCTGTGCTCACCTCGTCAACAGGCAATGCGCGGCCGAAAAAGAACCCTACGGCGGAAGCGTAGGATAATATGGCGGCCGATGTGTCAACGCTGTGACAGCCGTCGCACATGCGTATGCCAACCGCGCCAAAATTTGAAAGTTTTAATCCGTGTCGGACGACTGCGATGCGTCCGTTTGCGTCTTCTGCTCCACCATGACCACGTCCTCCTCCTCGTCGCCAGCCGCCTCAGCGAACGGAATACTTTCAATCTCCTCTTCGACACCTTCAGCGCAAACCCAATCATCGTCAATCAACAAATCGAAACTGCCGTCCACCTGCTCGGCCTTCTCGTGCATCGTGGGCATCATCGACTTGAGGATAACCTCCCGGGGCACAAGGCCGACGTTGCCGTGCGTGTACACATCACTCCTACTCTCCAGCAACTCCATGGGTTGTGGATACCGATGCCAGTCTCTCACCTGCTGCAGAAACGCGACAATCTTGTACATTGCAAACTCGGGTTCCTCCTCGGCTTCGCCAATTTCGCTGGGGGCCGAGTCGCCGGAGGATAGCATGGCGGCGACTTGCTGCAGCATATCTTGCAGCTCCCCATTTCTGCCCAGTTCGTGGCGTATGCGTGATTGTAGCTCCTCGCGTTGGCAACGCATTTCGTGCAGATGTTGCTCCAGCACACGGCGCTTTCCGGACAGCTCAACGATCGTATTGCCAATATCCAGAATTCTGGCCTGCGACTGAAGAATGGCTGGCTCTAGCTGGCTGGCGTTGTGGATATTCCTCTGCATCAGGTGGTATTCGTTGACCAAGCCAATAATCTCCTTGCGCAGGCCCCGTGATTGCGCTGACATGGCGTTCGCTTCAAACACCGTCATCTGCGACAACAACTGTAATTTGCGATCGGAGGCCTCCAATTTGTCGTGCACCTCATACAACTTGCGCATCTCCCTCAGTTTCACTTCGATCATATTGTTGAGAGCAATGTTCTCCTTGAGCACTCTCAGGGTGGTGGCTGCTACACGCAGATCCGTGACTGCCTGGAATTTATCAATCAACCAATTAAGCTTCGCGTCCATTTCCTTTTTCAGCTTATCTTCGCCAATTACAAATTTGCGCTCGACCTCGTAGATCTCCCGTTTGTGGCGGACCTTCTGCTCCTCGGCGTCATCCTCCAAGTCCTCGTATTTCTGCATCAGTTCGTCTCGCAACAAGCGAAACTCTTCAAGGGCGTGTATCTTGCCTACCGTCAGCTTCAGGTCGGAGAGAAGATTCCCCTCCACGCGCTGGAAGGTCTGATTAACTCTTTCCTTTTCCGCTTCAAAAGCTTGCTCTTCTTGCACGCGCTCTTCCCCTACGTTGGTGCACTGTCGCTGCAAGTCGCCGATTTCATCGGAGCGGTCTTGAATAGTGCGGTTCAGATAACTGATGATATCCTGCTCGTCCTGAATTAGATCAGCCTGCTCTGTCAGCAATTCCTCGCGTCTGTTGCAGGCAACGATTTCCTGCGTGCGCAAGCTGGCAAGAAGTTGATTGAGCTCACTAAGGCGCGATTCATAGAAGTATTTACCGACCGCGTGCGACGACTTCTTCCTGCGCTTTGCGGCGGCGGATTTCTTGGGTGGCATTGTAGGTGAAGGGTAAAGAAACGTGACATGTGTCGTTGTTCAAAACATTTATCAAATTACATCGTAGATAGCTTAGCTCTAGATTAAAACCGCTGGGGGAAGTTCTGCTGTTGCTGTTGCTGAGCGGCATTGTTGTACATCATTTGCTGCTGATGGAACTCCTGCTGTTGCTGCTGAGAAATGGGCACTACCTACGATCAAGCGCTTTGAAACATGTCTCCGTTCTGGCACTTAAGAATGACTTACCTGCGGATTGACCGGCCCGGGGTGGCCTGGAGGCCCCAGACGAGGCCTCTTTGCGGGATTCGGGTCGCCCTGCTGCTGCGACTGTTGTTGCTGCTGCTGCTGCTGCTGGCGCTTTGCATCGGCCTTGTCCTCTTGATCGTCGTCTGTAAGGAACTCGCGCTTTGGGTAGGGAATCGGGCAGCCGGCAAACACGTCGTGCGTGTGCAATGGCTCCTCGGAGAAATATGGGTCTTGCATAGCTACCAAGGAGGTAATGCGCTTGTTGGGATCCATTAGCAGCAACTTCTGTAGTAGGTGGAAAGCTTTGCTGTCTGGCTTAATCTTATGCCTTTCCATGTACTTGATCAGTGAGCAGTTCTGATAGTTGGACTTTTTGAAGTCCTTGAGCAGGGTCGGGTGCTCGGGCATTTTCTTGATGTCCTCCCAGTCTTTGTCCTGCGGGAAACCCATCACGTTAAAGATCCTGTCCAACTGGTCGTGGTGATATGGGTTGCTGGTTTTGATGTCTTCCTGTCGACAGTGGAAAATCGGTTCAGATGTTAGCAGCTCGGCGAAAATGCAACCAATGGCCCAGATGTCAATTGCTTTCGTATAGTGCCTCGCTCCAAGCAGCAGCTCCGGCGCCCGGTACCAAAACGTGACCACTACCGGATCCAAATCAGCCAGCGGTTTCAATGGCGCGTTGAAGAGACGCGCAAAGCCCATATCAGCAATTTTCACCCTGCCGCGTTCGGGTCCTTCGCCCATAACGAGAATGTTGGCAGGCTTCAGATCCCTGTGCAGCACCCAATTTGTGTGTAAGTAGTGAATGCCATCCAAGATTTGATACAGGAGGGACTTTACCATGCCTTTGGGCACCATCACTGGCTTCTTGTTAGCTTTTGCTGCTCGATGGAACTTGATGATATGCCATAAATCATGCTCTGCAAAATCAAAGAGGAGCCACACTTTGCGATCGTTGTGCGAGAGGAAGACCCGAATCAGATTTATCACATTAGGATGTTTTAACTCTCTTAGAAGCTGCAAATGTTTACATTTAGTAGCTGACTACAGTAAATATCTGCATTGCAATACTCACTGCAATTTCTCTGCAAGCAGACATTGACAAACCAGTGCCTTCAATTTGCTTGAGGGCATAATCTCTAACATCTGCACCGCCGTCCTTGCGCCTCCCTTTGTAAACGTGCCCATACGTGCCGCGGCCCACCTTGCAGCCCTCGTAGTCGAAAAGGTCCTCCACTTTCACTCGCTCTTGTTGCGTTTTCATCTTGAATTCATAATCCATCATTAAACCAGTAGTCATAGTACTTGCGGGTGTTATTGGCTGCGTGCAAGTCCCGTGTCCAGCAGGATTCAATATTATGCGGGGCAGCCACAAGGTGGAGGACGCAGAAGGACGCCTACTCCGACGGGAAACGAGTAGTAAGGAATAAGCAGTGCGTAGAGCGCGTATTCGGCGTAAACATAACCTGGCCAAACTGCCCGCCCCACCCGCCGTTGCCAGCTGACAGTTCCTTTACGGTCGATTTTTGTCACCCTCATTCTGATAGCTCAATACGATAGCAGTCTATGAATAAAGATGCGGGGGCGCGCATTACATACCAGCATCACCGGCTTGAAGTGGTCAGATTGCAGTTGGAATAGAGATCACATGTTTGTATATTATTTTCATCCCCTTCATAATTAGTACAATGCCAAGAAAAAATTGTTCACATCTTATTTGTTAAGGTTATCAATATAAATCAATATAATACAATGAACGCACATTAGGGTAATGGGTGGTGCACAGGTACTAGAAAAGTTTCATTTTGCACGCATCGCACCATATTCCCCGACTCGACAAATACTTGCTACCACTCACCCACGCATTCGTACCGTCAAGCGACTAAAATACTTTCAACGAATCAACAGCGAGTAGAATTTCAAATCTCCGCGGAGGATTAAACAAGCAACAATAATGTCTCGGAATTGACTTGGATCCTGGGTGCCTCAGCGTCCCCTTTGTATTTACAATGCGATGGCTTTCGGGTTCACTTGTGCTGTGGGATTGTGACGTGCTACAAAACGGACTCGATCTGCTTGATCTCATGCTCGCCGGGGCTCTGCGCGATTATCATCGGAATGTTCTTGCCGATCGTAATGGGTCCGTCCTCCTCCTCTTCATCCTCGTCGATGGGTGTAAGTGCGTCCTGGGCGGTGGGCTGCAGATCGTCCTTCGCAAAACGCCTCGCACATGGAGCGAGGAAACTGGTCGCTGTTGAGATGGCGAATAAGCTGCCGGCCACAAAGAACGGAATGGAGTAGGAGTTGGTGGCGTCGAAAAGTGCGCCAGCCAGCGGCGAACCCACAATGGCAGCCGCGCCACGAAACAATATGAGCAGTCCGAAGGCATTCGTGAGCTTATCCAAGCCAAGCAAGTCCACTAGGATGATGGAGGTGAGCGAGATGTAGCCCGAAATAGACAAGCCGAAAAAAATTGCCACCGTGATGTA
Organism: Ecitoglossa quadriceps; assembly: GCA_027574925.1. Classification (NCBI taxonomy): domain Eukaryota; kingdom Metazoa; phylum Arthropoda; class Insecta; order Coleoptera; family Staphylinidae; genus Ecitoglossa; species Ecitoglossa quadriceps. The sequence continues at coordinate 1,103,198 of JAODGC010000012.1, read as the reverse complement.
GGCGCCATAGGAATGGCAAAATGGCGTTAGTGCTACCGCCAGCGTAGCGACTACCAGGCAAATGTTGTTGACGAAGAGTGCATTAACCTGGGGAAAGTCGGCAAAGTATCCACAGGCGATACGTCCGAACGTGTTGGTAATGCCAATGATGGAGATCAAGAAGGCCGCACTATCCCTGTCGATGCCCTAGAAATAGGATACAAAAACAGGCTGCTAATCAAGTACAATACGGAATAGAGTAGGGTGGAACTTACATCCTGTTTTGCGCATTCCACCAAGAAGAAGAACGGCACGTAAAGGCCAGCCATGCCAAACAGATTGGAGATGGCAATCAGCATGAAGACAGGGTTCTTCAACAGGGAGACGTCCATCAATTGGCTCAGGGCGGATTTGAATGATTCAGGCATCACGAAACAAGGGCACAAGTCGTATTCTGCAATGTTAGCATGTCGAACAGTGTGCACGCCAGAGGCTGACTAGTTGGGCACGCCAGACTTACGTTCTTGCTTTTCCATATCACCCATTTCGCCGCGGCTCGGATGTGGAATGCTAAGCACACTCTGTCGGTAGCTGGCCAGCGATTGTTTGGACTGGTACTGAGGCAGGTTCAACACGGATCCGGAGTAGAAAATATCTTTGCGGGAGAGTGGACGCACCATTTGCGGCTTCTCTCTGGCTAGGGACATCTTGGAGGCGGCAAAGCCCACACTTTCAATGTCCTACAAGTAAGACAAATTAGAAGTTAGTCGACAGCGCAGTCTGTTTTTGTGCTAGTTACGTCGCTGTTGTTATTACGACTTCTCCGAACATCGCCGTTGGAGTTCATTGTGCCCCTGGACGAGGACCGGATCGGATTCAACGTAGGCTTGAAGCGCTCTCCAACCGAGGGCTTCCGCATCCTGTCAAAGAACGGGACGGAGCCATTCTTAGGGAGGCCTTGCACGTGCGTGGTGAATGCGGGTTGGCTAGCATTTCGTGGCATTCGACTTCCATCGAACTCTTTACCGGCCTCGCTGGGGCCGTTCTTCTCCTCCGCCTTGGCAGCGCGAGTATTTCGCAACAACTCGCTATGCGAGCCGGCGGAGGAGTTGGAACCACTGTGCACCTCCTGCATCTTGACCTCCGTGATTGTGGGCAACGTAGGCACTGTGGGAATCGTAGACATGGGCGTGCCTGGTCCGAGTTGATCCAGGTTGAAGCTGGAGTGGACACCCGGGTCTATATTGAGCGGCTGCTTCTGTCGCTTCTCCATTGTGCCGTCCGGCAGCTGGACCATAAAGTAGGATCCGCCAATGGAGCCGCGCTCCATCTGAATGCGCCGCTCTTCGGCCATCCGCTGCAGCAGCGGTTTTTCGCCGGACTCCTTGGGATACTCTAGCGGACGCATGAGTGCCCCAAACGCCACACAGTTTAGAATTAAGCCCGCTAAGATCAAGTTGGTACCCTTCCAATCGTACGTTTCCAGTAGCGCCGTCGCTAGCGGAGCAAACACGAATGTACCTACGCCCGATCCGCACACCGCAATACCCGTGGCCAGCGAGCGCTTTGTCTCGAAATAGTAGCCCACACAGACAACCGCCGGCAGGTAGATTAATCCAAAGCCGAAACCGCCCATGACGCCGTACGTCACCATGAGGATATTCACACTGGGGCTGAAGATGGACAGCACAAAGGCCAGTGTGGAGATGAGAGAGCCGGCAATACACACGGCCCTGCAGCCAAACTTATTCGTAAGAGCTGATACTATGGGCCCTGCCGAGAGGTACATGCCCGACAGTAGCGAACCGACCCATGTGACCGTGCCCACAGGCTCATTGTAGTAGTTCACAAACTCCGGCTGGATGATGCCAAAGGTGTAGGCAATGCCGTCTACGATCATGTTGCACATGAAGCTAGCGAAGACCACCACCCAGCCGTAGCCGCCATCGGGGGGCGGCGGGATATCGTGGTAGTTGCAGTACTCCTCTGGATCGTCATATTCGCCCTGCTCCTCAGCCGTTAGGCGGGCAGCTTCCTCGCACGCGACCTCGCTGTCAGTCTGTGAAGAAACGAAGAGAGGGGTGTGGGTGAGTCACGTGGTAGATGTTTACCATGAGTTAGTCGCGTGGCGTCAGCGCGCAGCGCTAATCGCCAGTATAAATGCGAATTAATAAGGCGCTAATTGTTGCTCACGCAGAGCTCAAATTAACCGCCGATGACGCTGATTTCCTATCCATCCTTCTAGCGGAAAGTCACATGAATTGTGCGCGTTTCATAACAGCTAGAGCTAGCGGATTGAAGTGGACGCAAAGTTATTTATCAGATAATCTCACTGCAAGTGATTATCATTGGACGCAGATAAGCGCGTATTACTCAACATTTCCTGCACGGCGAGGACGCGGCGGCGGCGGCGTTGAAGGAAGAATGGAATGTGCGTGATAGTTTACCAGCTGGTTGGCAAAATACAACGCTAAACAATGCGCGCGGTACGATGCAATGCCAAGGTCGCGCGGAAAATACTGCAGGCCAGGCAGGTGGGAGGGAGGGAGGTACTTGCGGGTGGTTGTTAATAGCGCATCAATCTATGTAGTACGTGTGATACGCCCATCGGCCCCAACATGCACGTGATGCTCAAGTGGCAGCGCAACGACGTGGCTATGGGTTTGTGATGCGCCGCCGCCCGCGCTGAATGCACGTGCTCACATGCATCTCGATGGGGGCGAGCCTTGGCCGCTTTTGCGCACTTCTGCAACTTGCGGCCGCGAAGGTGACAAATCGCAAACTTATCAACAATTGCAAGCGTGCGCGATCAACATTCAGCGGCAGCCAGTCGTATGTATTTCGCGCTGCAGGTAAACAACACAAACGTAAACACTCCTCGATTGCTCCACACACCGCGCCGCCCGATTGCTGGCCGCTATTAATAACGTATTCGCATGATTCGCATTCGCGCGCTGCTCCCAGCTGCCGAGTTGTTGGCAGCGCAACAAAGACTATACCACACATAAAAATCGTCAACATACGCGGCTGATTTTCCGCTGTCTAGCCTGTTGTTTGCCGGCAGGGCTCTGGTTCTTTGACATGGTCACGAATTCGTCCCACTCGCGATGGCACTGGAAACACTGGATCAGCTAGGTGAAAGAAAACAATCACATCGCTAGACGACTGCGAGGGCAACGCTCAGGCGGCTTTGGCGGCGAGCGCAAATTAAAAATACACTCGGGGGCGGCACGTGCACGCTACGATTGAATGCGCACTGGCGATTGCGGCGCGATTCGCGTTTGGGAAACTACTGACGCGACTGACTCAAACCGCGCGGAGTGCGCGATGCGAGCGCATTTGAACAATCGTCCAACTCCCACCGATTAAGGCGACAACGCGATTATAGCGATGACTTCTGCCGTCTCGGCGGACTCAAGGGTTGTTGGGCTTCCACCTGGTCAAAGGGCATTAGTCTGTGTAGTGGGCCAGAAGTGTGCACGTCTGCATCCACTTAACGCGGGTGTATTCCGCGCAATAATGCGCCAATAGGTTTCAATTGAGATGCGGCAGCATTTTTAATTTAAGCCAATCATGCACAATAACTGTGCGACAACAAGACTGCGCTTCTGCGAAGTGGCCCCACATACACCATTAGTTGCTAGTCATTTGGAGCAGATTGAGAGGCGTTCGGAATGACAACAATGCGCATTGAGCAAAGTTCATGTCCAGCAGTTCAAACACTACCGGACTCAGCTGGACTCCCGACATTGTCTCTAAACAATATAATTAAACTGTTGCCACTGTTTGCGATGCGTGGATAGCGCCGGTTTGCTCTGCTTATCTGTCCATAGGTCGCTGTTGTAACGACGGCTATCGATTATTTCTTCGTAGCCACGCACTGCCTCGATGTAACTTCATTCATAATCTAGAATATTACCGATTTGGTGGTACCTGATTAGATGGGCGGCGGGAGGAGAGTTCGTCGTCTTCGTCGCCGTCATCATCGCGGCTGGCGGCAGCCCCCATAAGGGCACAGGCTGGCGGCGGCGGCCCGCAGCCTGGGATGGAAGCGAGGCGGTTGCGCCGCCCTGTGCGCACCGACGGTCGACGCGGTACTACTAGTGGTGGCGGCGGCGACGACTGCCCCCGATACTAGCGACACGGAAGCCGGAACCTTGAAAATAGGTCAAAGGCAAGAACAAAATGGATTGATCGCAAAACACAATTTTCGCCGTTTTACGAATACGAACAGCGCAAACACTAAGCACTTTGCTTTGCATACTTTAAGCGCCACCTTCTATTAGGATTCCAGGTTTCATAGAATTCTGTTTGATATCCGTGCATAGCCAGCAGTCAAAAAAGCATGTTGATCACATACCAGTCGCCCCCTTTATTGACCATTACTGCAAAATGCAGACACCCATTCCAACCAAGGCCCTGCTCCAGCTTCCCTTGGTCTCCGGCTCGTTCATAGCTGCGTGCACTGTCGCATTCTATCTATCATAGGTATGTCTAATAAAATACATCACATGTTCACAATATTATCGAGTGTTGATCGTAGGAAGAGACTACCTGGCGAATTGCAGCAGTACTATTAAGTATAAGCACAAACTTCATAAACAAATTTAAGGACTACATTCTCAGATCCTCGCGCCGATCAGCCAGCAACAATGTAGGTTATAATGGCGTCAATAGGCACTGAAATTAAGGGACGGTAAATTAAAATCAAACCAGGTATCGAAAATGTGCGTCAGTATATACGCGCAAGTAAACAAGGCGGGCACATCAACGTAAACTAGCGTTTTTATTAAACATTGGAAGTAAATTGCGTGCTAACTAGAAATACACGGACCTGCACGAACGGCGTCAGCTGCACAAACCGCGACTGCAACGTCTGCAACCCCCCAAACACCAGGGTAACCTAGATCAACCTAGACGGTCAAACAAAAAAACAACCAAATTTGTTAAAATATTTGCAGAAAACAAGTGCAACTTGCACAAAGATTATTTAAAATCAAGCAAACAGCACGATGGTAATCAACGAAGATGAAGTACCTGCGCAACCTCACAAAGCTGAGAAACAAACTAGAGCAGATAAACAGCCATCCAAATTAGAAAAACAGGAGAGAAGTCAGAAATCATCAACAAAGGTAATTATCCGCCGTCTGCCGCCGTCCATGTCGTTGCAGGATTTCATCACACAAGTCTCCCCAATACCCAGTTATAATCACATCTATACCATCAAAGGAGATTATTCTTTGGGGTCTCAAGCAGCCTTCTCCAGAGTTTACGTAAACTTTGCCAACCTAGATGATGTGTACATGTTTAAAGAGAAGTTTGATAATTATATCTTTATTGATAGCCAGAATGGACATGAATATGCTGCTGTAGTGGAGTTTGCTGCATTTCAAAAAGTTCCAAAAAGAAGGAAACAGAGGGTGGACTTGAAGGTAGATACAATTCAGGAAGATCCAGCCTACATTCAGTTTATTGAGGACTTGCAAGAAGGGCATGACCCTGGTATTAAACCAGAATTTAATATGAATCTGAATGCAGGGAAGAATGAGGAAAAGAAGGAAATGACAACGCCATTACTGGATTTTTTGAAGCAGAGGAAGGTTGAAAGGATGAGGATGAGAGAGGAGAAGCGTGAGGAACGCAGAAAGAAGGAGCAGGAGAAGAAGAGAATGAAGGAAGAGGATAAACGGAGACGAATGAGGAGCTTAAAGGAAGCACAGAAGGAGACTAAGGATGGGCAAAAGGAAAAGAGGACTAAGGACAATGAGAAGGAGAATAAGGATGAGCTGAATCTTAAAGAACTTGATGGTAATGAGCATAAAACTGACAAGCCTGATGCTGATGAGAAACAAATGGGCGCTAGACCTGAACCAGTGAAAACATTCAAATCATCAAAGTTTGACAAACATGATAAGCATGACAAACAACAGTCCTCCAAAGCAAAGAAGTACGAGGAGTCCAAGAAAGTTAAGAAACTCGGCAAGGAGAAGCCAAATAGAAATCAACAGATGCCAGAAAAGGATAGGAATGCGGAGAAGAAACCGGAAGAAAAACCTTTGAAGAAGGTTAAGAAGTACAGTGAACGTCGGGAGGAACGTAAACTTGCATCGATCTCTTCCACAGCTTCCTCTGAATCACAGCAAACCCAGAGCAAGCCAACCGAAGCGATTGAAGGAAGCGCCAGTAAACAAGCTGAGGAAGAGATCATAGTGCAAGGTGTCCATGAGGAGGAAAGCAAGAAACCGACTAAGAAAGAGAATGATACGAGGGCACAACGACGAATTCGAAATAAGGACCGACCTGCAATGCAAATTTACAAGCCTGGTATGCTGAGGAAGAAGTCCGTTGACAATAATGATGATGAAAGGGCTGACAAAGTGCCCGCCAAGCAAGATAAACCAGAAGATGGTGCGAAAGAGATGGCTTCTTCTGCAGCCCTTCAAGAGTAATCCTTGTTTAATTTGTTACTAACTTTGTTTTCATTATAATAAAAACTGACTTAACTTTGAAATACGCTTTGAATTGCTCACTATAGGCAACGCTCATTGCACTGTTCATACTGCAACCACCGCAGCGATCTAACGGATCTAACCTTCCCCGGTCACCAGCATCTAATTCTGTTGAACTTGCGGTGCTTACGATGAAAATGTTGTTATTGAATTACCACCGTGAGGTATTGTCACGTACAGGGTGCAAGAGACTCTCAACGCTCGCCTTGAAGCCACCGTGGGATGTGCTATTCTTCGGAACCGATAATTTCTCTTTAGCAAGTCTTCAGACTCTCCACAACGAATTGTAGGTATGCCCTATAGCACTAAAAGTTGTAATTAACTAACGCTCAAAACATTTCAGTCTAGCAAAGAACGAGATTGTCAAGTCCCTTGAAGTAGTTACAACCGTTAAAAACAGTTATGTTAAGAAATATGCATTGGAGCACTCTCTTCCACTTCATTCTTGGCCCCTGCAAACACAATCATGTAGAGCGGGTTGCTTCCAAGTTGGTGTGGTGGTTTCATTTGGTCATTTAATACCAGAGGTTGTGATTGAACAATTCCCACTGTAAGTTGGACAGTCAACGAATTCTCGAATTTACTGCTCCTTGCATCTGCATTTACTGATGGTTAATATTGATCAAGATTGCAGTGGAATGATCAATGTGCATGCCAGTCTTCTTCCTCGGTGGCGCGGTGCCGCTCCTATAATCCATGCACTTGCCGCTGGCGATACGACGACAGGCGTGACAATAATGAAGATTCAACCGCACCGCTTCGATGTGGGCGAGATCATCCATCAGGAGGCGGTGTGCATTCATGAGCAGATGCGGATGCCAGAATTGCACACCATGCTGGCGCAAATAGGTGCAAGAAACCTGCTAGAAGTGTTGAGAAAAGCCCCGCGTGTGCTGCATCAGGCAAGGGTGCAGGATTCACAGGAGGCCACGTTTGGTAATTGCGGCCTAGTATTGCCTTTAGCCCCCCGCCACCCCCTTTTTTTTTTTTTTACAAGTTTACCGTTTTATTTGTAGCTCCACGTGTTAACGCAGCTATGGCAAACGTTGACTTGGAGCATCAAACCGCACGAGAATTGTACAACCTAAGTCGAGCATTGACTGGATTGTATCCCCTTGTTCTCAACCTTCATATTGCTGGCAAAGTGAACCAGGCCAAGCTGCACCGCATAAGTGGTTATTCAACGGCTGCAAATCCGAGTAGTCCTGCTGAAGTGGTAGGCGTTGCAATGTTCGACAGGAGCCGCAAGCAGCTGAAGATCAAAACAAGCAGTGGATGGATTCACGTCGATGGTATTGGCTTACCGGGCAAGCGAGTGATGAACGCAGTTGAATTTAACAACGGGTATTTAAAACAAAATTCGCACGTAGTGTTTACCAGTGCGAGATAACCAGCATTGGCTGGCTGTGTAAATAAGTTACCATATAAAAATTTATGTAAGTCATTGAACACGCGTTCACTTGAAATACCTCACGTTGAGAAATAAAAGTAAATGCAGTAATAAGAACATACAAATCAATCATAACTGTACCTTTTTCTTAAACTATGGTCAAACGGTAAAAAACGAGCCAATTAAAAAATTGCACAATGAGTATTTGAGGAACTTGCATCTGCGTTTGCACAACATAAATAATCTGGGGACGATATAAAGTTTTAAAATATTCAAACAAACTAAAACCGAACAACAAGGAAAAAACTGCGCCGCATCTATCCTAATATTACACAATGTACCATCCATATCATATAAACTCTTTACATAGCCACTACACAAACTAATTACAAGTAGGTACAGATAATTACAGTCCCCGATTAAGAGTACATGCGCCTCTGTGTGGGTGTAAATTGTCTTTTCTTAAAAAAAAAAAAATCACAAATTTGCACCTCTCTCAACTAGGTTGAGTTAAGATCACCGCTTGCAATTGGTTTTCGCTTGTTTCTCATCGCCATGCGTCTTCCGTGGCCAATGCCAGTCCTCAACATTGAGCAAACTTTTCACGCGTTGCGTGTATTTTACCAGCGCAATTTTCGTTTGCCGCAGGCTGAGCTTCTCGTTGGCGTGCATGAATTGACAACAGCGGGCTTGTGCCAGGAACTCTGACATCTTCATCTCGCGCACTAGTTCGTTCTTCAGCTCCATCCTCGACTGTCTGGGTGCGTCCTTCGCTAAATAAGACGGTGACAATGTTCTAGGCGGCGAGGTGGATGAAGTGCTGAGTTGTCGAAGCAGCGTTTCCTTCGACTTAATCTTAAGAGCGTTGGAGAGGTCCTGCAGTAACACCCAACGGTCTCCAGGATCGGATGAGGTGGAATCCGGGATGATGTAGAGATTTGGTAGCAAATGCTCCGAAACTTCGAAGTCAAAGTGATCATCAGAGCCATCTTCATCTGAAGATGCATCCAATTTGCGTGTTTTCAAAGAGGATTCAGAAAGTGGGCAGTCTGCAAGGGGATCATACCCTTCGTTGTCATCTAAAACATTGCGACAAAAACGTGATAATTGAAATTCCCTTCTACTTGGGCACCCAAAAACCAACCAAATAATGCAGCAGGTCCATTAAACAACCAAGGCTTTGTTTTCAACCCTCGTAACTCATCCATGTGCTCCTCCAGGACGGCTATTGTGGCTTCATCGGAGGCCAACTGTAAAGGTGTACACCCTCCGTAGGTGGCCAACGCTGGATCCGCCCCGTAGGATAACAACAGACGGATAATTTCGACGTTACCGTTCTCCGCGGCTTCATGTAAAGGCCTTAAACAGAAGGGAACATGTGATTACAACGAATAGTTAGGTAAGTGCAGTAGTACCGGATGCCTCCATGCGCTGATTCTCCCACTGGTGCCCCATACTGCAAAAGGAGACGAGCAATATCCAGATGGCCACGTGAGCAAGCCTCATGTAGAGGTGTATACCCAGCGTTATCTTTCGGTGAGGGATTACACGTCATTTTCTCCAGGCAGTAAGCAGTGATGTCCTTCATAGAAAACGTATTGATGCGACTATGCAACAAGAAAAGAGGAATAGGATTACATACCGTGTAGCCAGCCCTTGATGCACGATGCAAATGCGTCTCTCCAACACCCTTGTTGAGCACCCACTGCTTGACCTCCTTCTGTATGTCATCAACTGTCTCTGGCGAGGCTTTAGTGGCAAACCGTTTTTTGATCTTCGTTGCCCCATTGCCCACATTGCCATCATCATGTTCTTCCTTCTTAACTTTCTTCTTCTTCCTGATATAGTCAAACCCCGAACTGAGCTTCCTTCTAAGTTTACTTTTCCTCCGCACTTCCTTGACATTCTCCGCGCTGTCATTAGACATATTAGAGATAGTAGAAATCACAGTTACCGCATCGTCGTCCTTTGCCTCCTCCTTAATGTGATTCTCCTTATCACCCAGTTTGCTGATCTTGCCCATCTCCTTAAGACCTTTGAAGTCTTTCAGGTCTTGCAAGTTACTGAGAACTTCATCGACGCATGTCACAGGCGGAGCCGATGCTGGTCTATCCTCTCCAAATACTTCCCGAATGGTGGCCTTCTCCTTAAGCACTCTAGTCTCCGTTCGTGTCCTTGCTTTAAGCACAATACTCCGGAATCCGCCCATCTCCTGTTTCAATCCCCTCAAGTGCGGCGTTGGAAGAAGATCACTCTCAGATTTGGGGATTAGCTTCAATCCGCTGCCAGCTTCCTCCTTCCGTACACTTGGACCTCTTCGTTTCTTCCTAGCCCCAACCCGGACAAGCAGTCTATCCAAAATAGATCCTTTACTGCCCACACTCTTCATTGATTTGATAGAACCCTGATCGCTATCATAGGCCTTGGAGAAACTAAAGCTGCAGTTGGATGATTCCAAGTCTAGGTCGGAATCCAGGCCTAGGCCAACGACTAACGTATCAAGGCCTTCAATTTTATGCCCTGGTGATGCAGGGATTGGACAAGGATCTAGGTCTGGAAGGGAAGTACTAAGGCGTTGCGAACTTGGCGGTCTGGTAACTTGTATCAACTGCATTGGAATACGAATTGATTTCTTATACCTAAAAAGAGCATCTTCCCAGCCAGGTCGAAAGTCCGAACCATCGCCAAAAGCTGGTTTCTTGCCGGGCTTGCAGATTGTAATTGAAGTCAGCTGGTTATAAAAATCGGGTTGATCTGGAATCTGCGATAGAAGTGTCGATGTTCTGGAGATTTTTTCCATCTCACAATCACTCTCGTGAAGTTGTTGCACAGGAAGCTTGGCAGATGACATTGTGTTTACACCGGAAGAGGGTTGGGATACTTTCCTGGTTCTCTGAGGTAGTTTAGAAGGTCTAGGAGAAAGTGGGCGTTCCCGTGTCTTGGACAATTTTTTCTTTTGTTTGCTGGCAATGTGGACCAGAGGTGTGTCTGAATCTGACTCATCTGACACTGTACTTTTGTGATTAGCTTGGAATTCCACAGGTTCCTGTTTGATTGTAACTGGATTGGAAAGCATGGTTGATTCTGCAGGCCCATTTGATGGCTCCTGTTTGACTGCCACCTCCCTCCCTTCAGAATTAAACACTTCCTGTTTAATTATGCTTTTGATTGTTTGCAGTTCTGGCGTCCCACTGACATCAAGATCCTTTTTTCGTCGACCTCGTTTCTTGCCGCCACCCCCGCTACTCATTAATTGCTCTAGGAAACTGTCACACGCTTGGTCAAATAGTAGACTAAATGGACTGGCTGGCCTCGGCTCAACATCCTTAATCCCATTTAGAATTTCAAGTGCTTGCACCTTCGCTAGATGATCTTTAGGTACGAGTTTTCGCTGCCTCTCTAACACCGGCATTTCCACTTCGTTGTCACTATCCGGAAAATCAAACACACTAGTTTCAGAGGAACTGCGTAACTCTTTGTTTGTCCTTGCATTTGCACCAAACAGTTTTCTCGGAGCTTCTCTTACATCTCTCACCTCCTTGTACTCCGCGGCTTGCTTTAAACTATACTCCTTCATTTCGCGTAATTCTTTCTTGACTTCTTTCATCTCCTTCTGTACCTCTTTCACCTCTTTGTGCAACCTGGGCAATGTAGGCATGGAAGACAGTGGCGTTAATGTAGGCGCTAATACAGTTGAATTTGATACGGTTGACACCGACCCCACTTGCTTCAACTCAGCTTTAGTCCGTATTCTTGCCGCCAGAAATGCCGCGAACTCATTGAGATCACCACCACCCATGGAAGCCATACCGTCCTCTTTCTCGACAAGCACTGACTCCATCGCTTTGGGACACTTGTAGATTGTACTTGCAGGTGGCGCTGGACATGTGGGAGGCGTATGTAAACCACGTTCCAAACTGGCTGCTGTAAACGGTGACACATTTCGACGCCCCAAAATACCAGGTTTCGGCTGAAGCGGCGCCATCACGTCAGTGGAAGGATGCAGCACTTCGCTAGTCTTGCCGCCACCTGGAGTTGCTACACCTTTATTCTGAAGGCTGGTTCTTAGCAAATTCAGAACCTTCTTGGTGGCTGGTGGCTTGGTTGGGACCTGATGAGTAAGCACAGATCCTTGCTGAACTGGCAATTGATAGGAGCCATTTGTAGCATGCCCCGGCGCTTGGCCCTTGGTGTGTGCATACGCATTAATTCGTTGTTCGATCTGTTGGTCCATCCGAAGACGCCATGCATCAACTGGAGGGGTTGCCATCTTCAGCACTTTTTCGGGGACAGCAGGGGGAAGATGGTGGCCGCCTCTGCCCATCAAGCTCTGCTCTAGCGAACGTTTTCTTTGTTGGAAGTCAAACTCGACCTTGGGCAATGGGGCCAGTTGCGGCTGTGTTGAGGTAGCATGCGGGCGATTGTAGTAGTTACCAGCAGTACGTTGCTGCGATGGTTGCTGACGACTCATATGAAAGTTGGTCAAGTCCACTTTCGGATACTGTACGTGTTGCACTTGCTGCGGATGCGAAAAACGGGAAACCTCGTCAAAAGTGGAGTCGGCGGAAGTGCGCACTGTTTTCACTGAAAGGTCTAAAGGACTTTCTTTCTTCTTAGGGGTTGTGGGCACTGCAGTGGTAGATGTAGATGCAGTTTGTGGCACACTAGAGGAAGCTGGCGGAGGATAACTGCTGTTGTAGTATCCATTGAATGTCCGTCCAACTGGGGAGGAAGTTGCGAATGACTTAGGACTTGGGGCTGGGTGGTATATTGACGGCGGTTGCACTGATAAGTGTCGCCGTGCCACGGGTACATTTGAGCCAGGATCAAGCTGAGGTAATTTGATTGCTTGTGCCGTTGGTGAATGGTGACAGGTGGGTTGTAGAGCTGGCTGACCAGAATGACCGTAATAGTAGTACCCCAGGTCGTGACTAGAAGCACTCGCAATGCGCGCACCGCTAATACCCCCCTGATGGTAACCTCTCTGTTGGGTTTGCGCGGGCACAAGTCTACTACTCTGCAGTTCGTAATACGTTTTGCTCGAAGTTTGTGATCCTTGGCACGCACCCTCTCTTACTTTCACGCCTGGTCCGGTCGTCTCCACTCTGGAGACCCTCTGCAGCGGTTGCCGGAGATGCAGCTGGGCCGCAGCTTGGCCCTCATTCTGCTGATCCCAATAAACCGGCACTGCTGAATGTTGTTCCGACCGCAGGCTTCCATCGTTGTGATGCTGCGACAGCCTGTGATTGCCTTCCCGATATGCTTGCGGATGATGCTGCAGGTGTTGATGATTGCGATGGCCATGATGGTTCTGCTGGAGGTGCGGATGCGATGGCGGGGGAGGCAAGGGTTGTTGCTGCGGATGCTGAAGCGGCCGCACAACACGCGCGCCGAGTCCACCGGTGGTGCTGGTGGAAGTGGCTACGGAGCTGGCAGTCGGAAGGCCTTGGAAGTACTGGCCCACGCCCTTCAGCAGGCTGGTAGCGGTGATGTCCATGACACCACGTTGGCTGCTATCGACGATGCTGAAAAGCGAAAGTGACCACGAGTTAGCTCAAGTTGAGCAACTTTCTCTGATGCTCAACTTTCTATGTCCTCCTTTCTCTGGCATGTCTCTTCAAAAAAAAAGTTGCCAACTGATAAACATACCTTCTTCTTGCACACCCTCCGCATATTTATTCGACGTCCAGGCTGACTTAGCGTAGATTGTGCGGTGAATGTAACGTATAAACAGTGATGAAACAAACAGACTATGCGGCCCCAACACGCTGGGTTTCACATTCTTCCAGCAGATAATGGGGGGCGACTGCAGCTGAAACGGGAAAAATGCGTTAGCAGTTGTTGTGCGCAATGCATGTATGGTAGCATCGACGGCGAGGCGCGTAAATTGGGTCAAGTCAAGGCCATAAACTATTATTGCTGCAACTGGTGGCTATCACTAACTCCATCGTGAATCCATCGTAAACCAACAAACGAGCAGCAAATAATTTAAGATGATCAAACTGGGCAGACAACCAGAAGAAAAAAGTCTATAAATATGCCATGCCTATAAATAGAGCGTATTTGTAAATTTTGTACGAAAATAGCTAGCTACTCACAACACGAAATTCTCACGAATTAGCAACGATTGGAATGCGCACGCTTATTGTTCCTACAATTGCTGATAGCCAAACAGGTTTATTTCGTGTTTAATTACACTATAATTGCTGCAACACACTGAACACGAGTGTTACGGCGAGAAAAAAATGGTGTCAATGCCAAGGAGAGCCTGCAACAATATTTGTCGACACTCGATATTAAAGCATTTATTATTCCACAACCTTCGAAGGAACGGAAAACAATTGACGACACAAAAGCATTCGGAGGCATCGTATGACAGTGCTTTCTAGTATTATGCGCCACTTGGCTTATCAGGTGATTAGTGATTTCTGAATTCAATAAACTGACTCAATGCCCGAATATGTCCAAAAAGGCTGGTCGAAATGCAATCCGCGTGAAAGCAGAGTCAATTTCTCGATCATAGTAGAATTGCTCTGCGCTACCATCATCGCCCACACAATAAACAAACAAACAATTCATTGAAAACCCAAGTATGAATCCGCTCGGTTTGTGTCGGTGTGCATTTTAGGAGCGCGATCTCTTGACCTCGTTTCCATCGAGGTTTTTTTTATCGCCGCCGCCGCGACGGGCTCGCGCGCACAAACTTGGCACACGAAAAACTTCACTTTGCTGTCTTACCTCGACGCCTGCACGCTGACTGGGCCACAACCAAATCTTTGTTCAATCAAAACCCAAGCTGAACAACGGCAGAAGGTAGAGAACGAACGGTACATGGGACGGCTAATGTGATTTAAGACTGCATGCAACCACGGCATGCCTACTCCAAGCCGTAAGAAAGAGATGCGAGAGGACTGACACGGATTTAACGCAACGACCTGCTTTTTCAGCACTTAAGTCAACTCGGATAAACTGCGCACAAACAATTTCTTAACTCTACTGCTCCAATGGGCATAGCACTTACTTCGGGGGTAGTTTTACTTTCCAACTGCACTTGAGCTGCTCACTGGCCGCAGCTGATAAATAATCCACTTTGCACTTGCTTTAAGGATAAGTCAGTTCGCCAGCAACTCTTTTCATTGTTGCACGTACGAAAATAGCTCACAAGACCTCCATCGGCGACGACACTCGTATGCTCGGGCACTGATCATCCCAGTGTGGTTGGCGTGCTGCACTTGCTCTGCGGCGAAACAATTGCCGATCACTTGCAAATCATCACCTTAACGCCAAAATTCCCTCAGTGTCACGCATCACACTCATTCACGCACGCACACACAGCCACGTACGCGCTTTGTTCACGGCACGAATTCACTGACGAAGTATCCACGGCGCGTCGTGTGTGTGGTGTGGAGGCACGGGCGCTGTGCACTTGTTTTCGTTGTGACTCCTGCTGCACCGACGTTATTCAGCCGTCTTCATTGTTGTTTCGACGCGCTGTTGGTCGCGCACTAAAGCATCCCACGAGATTACTAGGATACATCGGTTCGTAGCCAAATTCGTTTGCAAGGCGCGGTTGCACAGAGGCACGATCGAGCCCGCAACGCGTTGTCAGAGCGAGTTGTGAAGCGGCACACGCAGCGCTTGAGCCGCGGCAACAGCGACGTGCACGCGCGTAACGACTGACTTGCACTGACGCACTGATTGCCGAATGGTGGCCGAGCGGAACCGACGATTACGAGTGTAGTCGAACATCGACGAAACGCAAAATCGCTTCGGTCACTCAATTTTCATCCGTCTCCAAGTCTAATTAAAGAACATTACGAACCGAGTTGTCAATTAGCAACCTCATTTCTTGGTGGGTGCATTTGGCTTTCAAGTGCGAATGCAGAAATTCAATTCCGCCCCAGTCGCATATGGAGCAAGTAACAGCCGCCTCCGCGGCACGCAGGGGACGCGAGCGCAGCGTGCGGCGCAGTCATGCGCTACCACTCGAAGGTCCAAGATCTGAATATACGTTGACGGTCACACAGGTGGCATTTATTTAATATACTTCGTTGTTATTGGTCAAATCTACACACCATGTAGTAATAAATAAATAAATACATAATAAACAAGTAAAATCGAGCTACAAGGCGCCGCTAAGGCATTATTTGGATTTCTAAATCACTCAAAATGACCCCAAGTTAGGAATACATGAACTACCCATTCGAAATTCGCGTAAATCAAGTCGCTGCATAGTAAATTGTAGAGAAGACTAGTCACTTCATCATTGGTATCGTAAAGCAGGTCAATTTGCTGCATAGTGAATTAAAACTGAATCCGAAACTTATTACTGGACATGACTGTCGAATCAGTGCTGCTCTTGGAGTCGCGCGCATCACGTGCGAGGCTAGCGCTTCTCCTGGGCCTACTACTAGTACTGCCCATCACACTCGAACCGGACCTGCCGCCGCTGCTTGTATTGTAGAAACGCACTTTTGTTGGATTTGGCAAACTACTCGCCGACTGGTCACTGTAAGTGGTGCTCCCTGAATCGCGATGTGCGTCCCTATCTGTACTACGTGCCCTAATGGACCCACTTCTACTACCACTGCCATCTGATAGCCGCCCATACTCTACCTTCCTCGGCGGCGGTATCAACGACCTTGCTGGACTAGTCGTCCGACTGCTACCCGACGATAGAGAACCGTCCGACTTCTTCCGCTGTGAAGCTGGATGCCCTGCGGCCGACCCGTTGTTCTGTGTGTACACGCTCGGCTTGGAGCGCGGCGGTCGCGGGAGACTACTCGGAGGCAAATGATTTGTATTACTTGCGTTGGTGTGAGCACCAGAGACTGGCTCCGGCATGCGTTGCTGCTGAGAACTTCGCCCTTGCTTCTCCAGCATGAGAAGATTGTCAAAACCGATGTTAGTGTTACCTCCAGCATTGTTAGCAGCAATTCCACTGCCGCTAGGCCCATTGCCACCACACCCGTTGCCGCTGCTGCCATTCTGGCCGTGTATATTGTTGGCGGTCGTCGGCGTAGAGGTGCTGCACGTGGAGCTGCTGCCGTTCGTCACACTCGCCAATAGTGGCTGGGGTAGTTTTCCCTTTCGCGCCGCAGCGACTGGATGAGCGAATCCTGGAAAACAGCAAAGCGCGCGCTGCAATCGAGAAACAGAAACAAAACACCTAGTGTTGGACATGTCGAGCTCTGTGTGCCATTTTCTTGGATTGTTAGTAGACACGCCAACAACTCGGACACGCGCATGCGCAACAGTTACTTAACTCACCGCAACAACTACAGCATGCAAATAAAAACGCGGCAAACTTGCAACAAAAAAATTTAATTTTAAAGGAAAGCAAATCATAAATCCGCACTTAGTCAGTCACTTACAAATGACGCGCAACCGCGCGCCAAACAGCATCTCAGTAAAACGTCTCGTCCACAGAAGATGCATGCCCTACCTTGCTCAACATGTGAGAATCCAATTGGGAGTCAATCTCCTTGATCTGGTGGTCCAGCGTCTGCTTGGTGGAGTCATAGGAGGAGGCAGCTGCGTATGCTGCCTGCAGTTGAAGAAACGATGTGGAGACGGCCGAAGACGCTGAGGACGCATCACTCGTACTCCCTGCGTACGATGCACTCCCGGATCCAAATGATGTAGAAGAGGTCAACACACTGCTAACTAGGGAATACGGGGAGTGCAAATTAGAGCTGCATTGGAAAGTCGCAACATGAAGTACCTAAATCATCTCTGCTGCCAATACTTTGATGCGGCGTGTGGTGTGGTGAACGTCCCAGCATACCCACAACCACATCCTTGTCGTAGGTGTGCTTCTGCAGTACCCTAATCATGGCGTCTCGTTCTGCTAACCTCGATTCGCAAGCTTTTAGCCTTGCCTCAAGGTCTGCTACCTTTTTTTGAGCTGCGTGCGCCTCATCCATGTGTCGAATCTTCTCAGTTCTGGCTTCAGCGATGATTTTCTCTGTCTCTTGCGAGGTTTTCTCCAGCGCTGCAATTTTGGCATCCCTAAAAACAAAATAGCATGAACCACCCGCACATGCAATCGAGGATCCTAATTACTTGGGAATGCTTGCTGCATCAATAGCAGCCTGTCTCAACGCCGCCTCTTCCAAATAGCGCTGCTCCCACTTGGAGCACTCTCCCTCAAGGCGCATTATCTTCTCCTCACGATCACGCAACCGTCGCTTCAGCTCTGCGTTCTCATTACTGCACGACGTCGTCGCCGTGGGCGTTGTTACCGGCGGCGCATCACCATGCATCTTGCTCCTTTCAAGCTCACTCTCCAGCTGTTGGCGCAGTTGTCGCTCCGTTTGCTCACGTCGATCGCTCGCCAATTGGAGCGATGACAGAGCACGTTGAAGTTGGACGACGCGCTCGACGTACACCTGCTTCTTGCGATTCTCATCCTCAAGTCGTACAACATTTCCTTGTGCATTTGTCAGCGCTGCTTCCAGAATATCAATATGAGTGCGTTGTTCTTGAAGAGTGGCACGTTGCGCCGTTAGTTCAATTTCTTGACGATCTTTAGCAGCTTGAAATTCCTTATCTACCGCATAGGAGACCAGTTATAATTAATTGCCACCTGTCAGTCAGCTTGCCAATTTACTTTTACTTACTTTGTGTTATTAATTGTGTTATTAGCAGCTCCCTCTTGCTGACTTCTCTTCTCAGACCATCATTGGAGAGTAGGGTAATTTGATCCTTTAGTGTCCGGTTTAACTCTTGTAGCCGTTGGCAGTCACTTTGAAGGCGAGCCCGTGCTGCTCGTTCCAACCTCTCTCGGCGATCACACGATTGGACTAGCTCTTCATGTGATCTATGAATCTTCAACACTTCCTCCTCCAGCTAAAAGCCCACCAAGCGACTTGAACCAAAGCGAGCTATAAAATTGCTTTACATACCTTTTGCGATTTTGACACTCGCATGTAACATTGTTCCAATTCCAACTTCAACGCATGATTTTCCTTAATTAAGAACTCCAGCGTCCACATGGTGCGCCCATCTCCACTCTCGCCGTCCTCCTCATTCTCCCTGCCGTTCGTCCTAGGCCTCCACCGAATGCCGTCATCCATCTTCGCAATCTGCCGTAAGTCCGGCTGACTTTTCGACAATGGCACCCTGGAATTGACGTACATTGCATTCATCGCGCTGATTGCAGATCCAGCGGCTGTCGAAGGTGGCGATGATGTCGACGTCGATCTTGAGGACTTCTTGCGCATCACTACAGAATGCGCGTTCTTCGCACTACCCACGCTGTTATTATTCGCGCTTTTCACTGGCAGCCTAGACTTCAGTTTCATGTAAGTTGCATATTCAGGCGGTGGTGCTGTGGAGTGTGGCGTGGACGAGAGCGACTCTTTGGCGAGGTGCTTCAGTACGGATGATTGGCTAAGATAGTCAGTGGGCATCTCTGTGAGTTCAGTCAACTCCGCCGTGACATCTGCGGCAGAATAATCGGTGAAGTGGTCGTCTTTAGGACCAGAGTTCCGTCCTGCCCATGTTTCGTCACCAATGCTGTGAATAATCAAAGTGTTGTAACTGGAAGACGATACATCTAAAGAACTGCGGTTGGATTGCAAGCTGTCTCGAAGGGAATTCCGATTCGAAGCACTTTGCAGATTCTCTTCACCCTGGGGCTCCTGCCGCTCGGTGTGACGAATGACATACTTCTCCTCATTGGAGAGGTTTTCGTTTGAAGTGGATATGTCGGTCTCACTGCCGCTGAGACTTTGTAGGAACAGAGCGTTTTGACTTGAGGGCAGTGGTTGGCCAGAGGTGGACGACATTACTGAAGGTTTCGCCGTGAGTGCGGAGGGATGATTCGAAGTGGTGATGAAAGTACGAAACTGTTTAGGCGACCGCATCAAATTCATCGCGACACCTAACGAATATCATTAAGTTGAGACATTGTTTAATTACGATGCTTCGATGAATTAATTATTTATTAACTGTCGATGTATCGGTTGAATACTGTTTTCCTCGTTAGGCACACACCAGTGTCTATGGTGCCGTCACTGTTACGATTAGGAGAAGTGCGCAAAGTGCTTAAGTAGTAGAATCCAGATGTGGGCGATACTTCTACGCCGCGAGAATTTTCAACTGCGCTGGAAGTTACCGCAAAGGAATGCACACAATGTGGAGTGCTTAGAAACAAAATTCAACTCACTTCTAAGCCCGCATTCCAATGAATTCCGTCTTCTCTTGTTTCAATTCACCAAGCCCGTGGCCGACACGACGGGAACATCTGCTCGACTGATTGGAATGCAGCCGAGTCGCAACGAGCAGCGCCGAGCCGTGTTAGCAGTGCTGCCGGTGCTGCCAACACGATGCCGAGGTCGCGTTCAAATTCAAATTCGAAAATAATTCCAAGCCACGGTCATGTGGCGTCAAGTTTGAAAATTATTATTTAGACTCGGTTAATGTACAGTACTACTAGCTAATTTAATGTACTATTTCCGTATCTTGGACGTTTTGGCGCACACTTGCCTACGGACGGAACGTTGGAACGAGAAAGCATTCCTCTTGCTCAAAGTCTGCAACAAATGTTTGCGCGTAAAAACAACAAATGCCATTCAACAGATCATCATCATTTGTTTAATTCAATATAGATTCATATATGTGTACCATAGACAGTCAGCTACTACTAAGATATTACCAGCTATCATATTCCAAGATGATATCATGTCAATTTCGTTTACCTTCGATACATTAAACAGTAGAATATTATTATATTTATTGCTAAAGCTGTCAAAAAAGTTAGATTTAATTTGTTATAGTTTAATTCCTGCTAGTTTGTAACGTATTTATAGAAATGTGTAAGTTTGGATGCGCATATTACCAACCCAACGGCTCGTCCCTTCATTAGTTAAGTTAGTTACAGTTAATAGAATACGCGTGCCACTCTATAATATAGATAGTCTCCTAGATAGTTCATTAATTAATTATACCGTAATGCATCAATTTGTCTGTCGTACTATCATCTCGCTCAAACATTGCCTAAATTCGCTAGTAGACTCGAGTCCAAGGTCAACAAAAGTGTTCTGGAGGTTCTGGACAACGCAACTATCGCTGCCATCAATACACGACTATTATTGACCGCCATTGTTATCATTGTTATTCACTAAATAAGTATTGATTGATTTTTTTACAGCACTCCCGCCTCGCCTCGAATTAACTAACATTAATCAACATTGTGTGCACGAAACCAGAGACAAACACGTTATACACACACAAAATTCGTCACAGTACGCCTATTAGTAGGTAATTAACATTATTGTTGTCTTGTTAGTCATATATGTTTGATATCCGTAAAGTCATAACCTAAATCACGCTTTGTTTGTGTTTTGTTACTTTAGATAGATAGATAGACCTAGCCGCATTACAAATTACAATGTATTAGTTAATTTTTAGCTTTACCCAGTTACAAATTTAATTTAATACAAGTTAAGTCAAATTGAGCAAAAACACTTAACGCTTACTTAACCTCGACCGACCGCATATCCTCATCATATCATCAGCGTCGTCAAGTATTATGTGAGAACCTAAACAATAGTAATCATCATCATTTGTATTCGCTAATTCAATTAATCGTAATTATTGTGTACATCACACGTTCATGATTCTCTAGATTATACGCAGTTGCTTGTAGGTTTAGGTTAGATTAGGTTATGTCAACATTTGTAATTTGTAATCTGTACATTATCAGTCGCAATTAATCAACAATTGTTTTACGTTAATTTTAGTTAGTTTAGTTAATTAGAAATTAATTTAGATCCTATGCATACAACTAGCCAACCGTCGTGACACATGTTCGATTCGCTTTTGTGTGTGTATCAGATGTCGCATTAAACTAAGCTAATCGTTATGCATGTAGTCAATTCGTATCAAACTCCTATGTAAACGGGGTAGTAATCAAATTTGATATCGGAGCGCAAATCCGAGATGGTTGCACAACAAATGACCTTGAACGCACTGTGCCGCTGCCGTTACAGATACATGTGGTTGGGTGTGTGTGGTGGCCCTCCTGCCTGAAGTAAATTGCTTTCGTTTCGATTCGTTTGGGGGGTGGTGTCGGTTTGCAAGCGTGGAGGCTAGTTGATCGCCGGCGCCGTCGTCGTTACTTGTCGAGACGCGTCGCCGTCGTGAAGACGCCGAGTGCGTTGCTGCGTCGCGACGTGCGTGCCTCGGCCGCGTCTCACCACGACGAGATCGAGTTGCGCAGCGTGCCTACAACAGCAGAAAGGCGTTAGAAAGGGGGGAGGCGGTGCAGCATCGCCACGGGCCCACCGCCACACGCGCCAGAATCAGAACGCCACCGGAGAGGTAATGTTTGTTAATAGCGGTGGAATATTAATGAAAAAATCACAACACGCCGATGGGGGCTTGTCTAGAAAATGTCCCTTGTTTCCCATTCCTCTGCCTCGGCACACGTCTCCAATATATCAATATGTCTATACCATAATGTACTTAAGTCGTATCCTAACTGCTATTCTAGACTACCTAGACGAACCTAGCCGTGCCTGCAGCAGCAGCCGCACACGCGTGCCACCGCCGGCGAAACACAATCAATGCTCCACAACTAAACATAGCGATTAAATGTAAACAGCGCCCGCAACAGACAGACAAGACTAAATTTAAATTATGTCTCATTAGTTAATTAATTAATTACATATGTAGGATCACGGTGTCTTACTTTACAGTCTTGCGCTCCACCACATCGATCCATACGGAGCTAGTGAACCAAGCGAACATTATTCGATTACTTATTCAAACAAATTATTACAAACAATTTTCGGCGAGATAATACTTTATAATTATTAAATTAACTTAATTTGGCCGCTGGGGAGCGCGCCGTCAATTTACTTTAGTCGGTAGGTTAAATTAAGTTACTAGCAATATGTACACACTAGCGACTAGAGACATAACCTATAAATGCGCGTCATTATTACAAACAATTAAGTTATTAAATTATGCTCCTGCCGGCTCCCCATGCGCTGCGCTACATTAACCAACCATCGTCTAATCGTGAGGTAATCGAACAATGAGCAGCGAAACATCATCGTAGAACATTATAAAGAACACGCTACAGGCTTCAAGTAATCGTTATCAATTAGCAACAAAACGTTGAGCAGGAATTAGCAGGTAAACAATTGCTTACAAATAGTCAACACTTGTCTGTCTGTCCGCTCCTCAAAGTGTAAAGTTACTTAATAATAATAATAATTAAAAAAAAAAAAAAGAAAAGAAAACGTAGTAGCAGTAGTAGTCTAAGCAAGTCATTATCATCTAATGAGCTAATTTCGTGTGTGGTGTGAATGTGTGTGGCGTGAGTGTTTCGTAATAAAATTGTGTCGGATACGTCTACAAATATTTAATTTATACTAGGTTCATAGTAAACAATCACAAGGTGCGATCGTTCGATAAAATGATAAAATCTAAAAAAAATTTACATCGTTACTTTCTATTAGCAATTAAGCGACTGATGTTTCAAGAGGTTGCGTGTGTGTATCATTGTGTGTGTGTCAAATGTAATGCGATTCTGATTCTTAGATGGCGTTGGCGTCAACAGTTGCATGCTGTATGGGTGGGTAGTGGTCGGTGGGCGTGGGTCAAGTGCGTCACGAGCTGGGCCACTCCTTGAAATCATTAAAGTGCTTCGCACCTGCGTTGGGCGGCTGCGACGTGTAACCGCCTACTTGCGAACCGGCGTCACTGCCGTAGCTGCGCGGGGGCGCGCCATAACCGCCATCCGCCGAGTACGAGCCAGCGGCGGCAGCCGCCTGGTAGTAGTTGGCATAATCGGCGGCGCCGCCCGCGGACGCCGCCTTCGACGTCGAATTGGAGTTGGGCGGCGCGTTGGGCGTGGCCGGACCGCCAGGCCCACTCTGCTGGCGCGAGTACATGTCACCAGTTATGTAACCTAACGTGCGTGCAACAAAACAATGCATTAATCATCAGTAGCTGCAGAAGTGGGAAGCAATGACCATGTTGTATGCCGGCAAAGCAAACATACAGCACGGTCGAGAGAGACAAGTGGGCAAATCATCACAACAGCATCGCTAAACAACAATCAACAAACCAGTAACAGTTCTCTGGGCACGCAGCCGCACGCACTCCGCTCACAGTCAGCACGCGCGACAATACAGAGAAGTGGAAGATAATAAGGTCCTACCTGAAGGAGCCGTCGACTGATTGTTCTGCGGCATGTTCCAGCTATTCCAGCTGGCTGCGCCACTTCCGGTGCCAGGCCCTGCAACCAGACCATTCCCTTCAAAAGGAAACAACAGTAAATTACAACGAGTCACAACGGCACCATCATGGGACGTTGAACATCTGGCTAAAAACACCAAAAGCAATCTAAGAAAGAGTCATTCACGCATCATCATTCACCCAAGGTTTGTTGTTGTTTCTATCGCAGGCTAAACGAAAAGTATGTCATACCGTAGGATCCGTAGCCCTGTTGTTGTGGCGGGCCTCCATAGTTACTGCCCCACTGTGGATGAGGGCCTTGCGGGCCAGGAGGCGCACCCCAGCCCTGGTAAGACCCCGGACCGCTTGGCGTGCCGTAGCCGGCATAACTTTGTTGCTGCGGTGACGTGCCCCATCCCTGGTAGCTCTGCATCATGTTCGGGCCCATCGGAGCGCCCAGATTCATCGGTGGGCCGCCCATCTGCCCGTTGGGACCTTGCATCATACCCAGGGGCGCTTGTTGTGGGCCCCACGCTGAGCCCGGATCATTCATCTTGGCCCCACCGGAACCGTCTCGAGGCTCAGCTTTCTTGATCTCGACCTAAAGAAAAAGAGATCGTTAGTGCAAGTGGAATTCGCAACAAAGAACGCAGACAGTACCTGTTTGCCATTCAAGTTGACGAAATGTTCCGACACGCAACGGTCTACAGATTCTTCGTCTTCAAATGACAAAAAGCCGAACCCTAAAAATACCATTAATAAAACAAACCGCAACTCGCCATATACACGTTACTGACCTCTTGACTTTTTCTTCTCCTGATCGTACATTATCACCACCTCCATGACCTTGCCGAAACGCGTGAAGAATGTCCTCAAGTCAGTTTCGGTGACATTGGATGGCAAGCCACCCAAAAACACTTTCGGATAACCGCCGCCCTTCTTCGGCTTTTGCAGGGTCCTGGGATTGCAGGGTTTGGGATCGATGGTCCTAGAAGCATCCATCAACGCAGTTTAAACAAGCTCAAGTAGTTTATGATGTCTAGCGTACCTGCCGTCGAGGGTATGTGGTCCATTCTGCAGCACCACCGTCACATTGCTGGGATCCGCAAAAGTGACGAAGCCAAAGCCGCGCGACCGCCCCGACTCCGCATTCTTCATCACCACGCAGTCGATCACCTCGCCATAGCGCTGAAAGTAGCGGCTCAGGTTGTCTTGCGACGTCTCCCAGGACAAACCGCCGACGAACAGCTTCCTAAAACGCCGCCGCCACCATATGAGATTAGAAAACGGCGCAGCCACTAGCATGCAAAACAACTTTCGAATTGCAAACAAACGCATCGAAATAACAAGTAAACAGAACAAAATGGCGTCTGCAACAAACACAAACTCAAGACAGGTGCCAGAGCGCGGGCACATTTTGGGCTGCAAGAAAATAAAGCGTGTGATGTGGTGTTAAACAATCTAATGCTTCGACTTGTTTTGTCCCAGAGGTATACTCGTCGTATGCGGGGTCGGTGAACGCTACACACACACGCGCGCGCGCCCGCGCGCTGGCATTCACAGCGACACGCAAACCCTCTGCATGCTCACTCACACAGCACAAACCACAATGACATTTTTCGCGTGTACTATGTTTTCGAATGCAGACAAAGTGTGCGCAACGTGTGCAATGAGCGGCTTTTTACCCTTTCTCGTCATCGTCCATCTCCTGCTGTGGGATGCGCAACATTTGCATCAATTTCTAAATGCACTCCGGATCGATGCCTACACCGCACACTCACACAACACCAACCAACACTGTCGCCTTCCGTGCACTTCAGCCTCGTTCAACACGCGGTTTCGCTGCAACCACCAGCAGGGTTTCTCGTACAAGTCACACGCCAGCAGCACCGGAGAAAAACGTCGCCGACGCCGTTGCTATTTGCGTTGAGCGGCGCGCAGTCGAAGCGGACACTACACTCTAATGGCAGCCGGCCGACTTCCGCTCGCTCGCAAGATGCGTGACAGTGCGCAATGACGGCAACGCTGTAGATGACGCGCAACCGCAACTAGCGCTAAGTTGGTACAACAGTGCGTCGTTCTGTCAGCCTTGTCACTTTACTGACTTGACCTCCAAAAAAGAAATGCCCATTAATGCAACAAATCTCTACTTTACGAAATAAACAAACACGCACGATGACGTGCAATGCACTAGGTTTTGCTTTGTTTACTTGTCTGATGGTCTGTCCATCCCTAACTTGACGAGCAAACTTGTTTGCCCGTAACCTCAACAATTATTTCTTACCCGACTAGACTTGCAAAGTGTTACATACCCGTAATCGCTATCACCCATTGTCCTATTCGTAATGCGTAAACACGTTGTAATGTATCCTAGGGTCTAAACTTAAGATTAACTGTAATATTAACCCTAACGTAATAACCTAGACTAATTAACAACTAAAATGTTACTGCACCATCTTTGATGTGCGTGACTGCGTTGGTCTGCAACGTTGCCGCACGGTGTCAATTGTGGTGATGGTGGCGACGCACTTCGTTTAATTCGACCGTCTTTGACCAATCGTAACTGTATCGGAGCTGTAAGAAAAAAAACAGATTCAAATACCTATTTGAATAATCCATTAATTTAAGCGATGTAAATAGTTTAAAATTGCTTCACATTTAAAAGACTTTTTGAATAATAAATAGAAAGCGGATATTTTACATTCTGAAATGCAATTTGAATTTCAATAATTTAAATAATTAAGGGATGAAGTTTGACATTGTTGACACTTCATTTGATTTGCAGCTGTTCCCGCTATCGAAGGGGAACATTTGCATCGCTAGCAGCTAACAACTTGCAAGTTACTACGCTTATCTGCAATACTAACTCATTTAAGGCCTGGTATTGTCCATACATCGCGTAATCCCTCTAATTAATTATCTTACTCACAATGCACAGATTTCGTTATGATCATTATTTACCTACAGCTGCAGCTCCTGAATCAATTATTTGGAATAAGTTATTAAGAGATCTCATATTTTTAAAGCAATAAGTGTGTGAACAGTTAATGTGATCACTGGCAGCTATGTGACAATGATATAAACTGAGCAATAATTCTAACTGCAAGAAGTGTTCAGCCATGGATTTTGTCAACTTTGCTTTTGTCATTCTCATCTCAATGTGCAGTGGCATTGTCATCACTTTTGTTGTGCAATACTATGTCCTGATAAGATATTTTAATAAAGGACCCATTGCAGAGACACCAAAGAAATTAAATACAGATGCCTATAGTTTACCAGAGGTGCACAAACAATGTTGATTTTCTTACAGCATGAAACTCATTGAAATTGTTACAGGAATTAAAAAAGAAGTTAAACAGCACAGACAACAATGAGGCAGCCACAGCTGACACCAGCAGTAATAGTGTGCCAGTTAGTCTATTGCTGCAGTTTCTTTTCCATGAGTTGCGCCATTCTGATGGTATAAAACAATGGTTGTTTAGGAAGCTGAGTTTGGAGTTTGATGAATTATTGACCAAAACTACAATTGGCAAGTTTTTTGAAGCTGTGACTGTAAGTGGCTTAGTAATGGTGGCTTTTGGCTTAGTTATAATATTGTTTTCTTCATGCAGATTAGAGACATGCATCTTGGCAGTCAATTTCCTGACATTAAAGATATCAGCCTGGATAGTATTCAGTTGGATCCTAGTGAAGGACACATTGATACTCTCAATCTGGCTATTATGTTAGATTACACCGGTAATTTCCTGCTCTCAGTTGATGCTAAGATGAAGTTTGGGAAGACAGCATATCTGTCAATCAAGGGTAATCCAATCATGAACAAATAACTGTGCCAGCTGTGCCTGTTTTTTGATAGTGTGCTTTTAGTGAAGAGAATCAGTGGAATTGGTCGTCTCCAGTTTACGCGGTTGCCCTACACTCACTGGTCATTCAGTTTCTATGCAGATCCTCAGATTGATCTTGCTGTTGAGAGCCACTTCCAAGGGCGGCAATTGCAGCAGAATATTACAAATCTCATTGTGAATCAAATTAAGAAAGCGATCAAGCGGAAACATACAATACCGAACTACAAGATAAGGTAATGAAGCCTCAAACGTTGCGTTGATTTTCTTGATGAAGTGTTTTATTTTCATGTTAATGTGTGATACTGACATACATACTGAAGAAGGCTACATGCCAACAATGTTATTATGTAAAATCTAGTTGTAAGTGTCAAAGTACCCATCACATATTAACGTGGCTATAATTTTTTATAGACTATTACTATTTGTGGTCATATGTACTCTGCAGGTATAAACCATTCTTCGTCAAAACGGACCCCGGGCAGTTGGACGAACTGGACTCCGATGAAACCCACACACCTTCGGGAACGCTCCACCTCAATTGTTCCAACATCTCGAGATTATCTGCACCAGCAGATGTGAGTTCGTTTTACTTGACACTTACACTTGACTCCATTCCGTTCATATGCCTATATGAGAAGCAATCGGAGCTATGGCTCATGTTGGAGTTAACACTAATGTTCGGTACAAAAGGGAGGCAACAGCAGCTGGGTGTTATCTTCAAGCAAGCAAACAATGGCAGTGTGGTTATCGAGAGCGTGGCTGGGAATACCCCTGCTTGGTGTGCTGGTCTAAGAGCTGGAGATATCGTGCTCGCAATTGAGAACAAGAACGTGAGCAATGTGTCACACGTATCGAAAATTATCAAAAGTGTAAGTCTGAAAAGTGTCAGCTTCAAGATAGAACGGTGTTCGAAGGACTACGCTATGTGCGATGCAGGTGCTGGGGATGTGATGATGCCCATGATTTGTGTCAGCGACGTGAACGATGACGAGGAGTTCATTATGCTTGAGAAAACCGATAGAATGGATAGAACCGTTAAGGATAACATTTCGTCTAAGTTTGCACAGACGATTGGGAACTTTTCACTACGGAAGAGGAAGTCGATTTCATCATCCAGTTCAATTGTTTCAAACTGTTCTGATTCTAGTAAGTCAACACCAACTGCGAGTTGTCCAAATACTCCACAGCATTTTATTACTCAACATTTTACTAAAAAGCATTCCATTTCCGAAACGTCGGAGGACAAGGAACCACCGGGTACAGCCTCCTCGGTGGATCTAAGACGGAATAAACGAATCAAAGTGTACAAAACCAAAGAATCACAGCTTAGGTCATCAATCTTTCTCAATGACGATTTTGTATTTGCCCTACAAAAGACAAGTAAATTTCTAAACGTAAACGTATGGGGTGTGGCAAAGGAACGTCAGATACTCCTCGGATATTGCAATATTACTCTGACGGAGATCCTGAGTGGGTGCTGTAATAGTCTGTTGGGAACTTATACTAAATGTTGGATGTTTCTGCCACCAAATAATCAACCTCCGAATCAGCAGAGTCACCCACTAATGGGACATTCTGGATTTGAACACGTATTCTGCTATGGCGACGTGCTGCTGTCGTTTGTCTGGAAAGAGGATCATGATCATGGTAAAGATGACATCAATGTTAAAGGAAGCGATAAATTAGGCGACAGTAAGTTAAGGGTTGACACTAGGGAGAGTAATGGCGAGAAGAGGGATCATGATTTTGTGCGCACTCAATTCCACAGGTGTATACTGTGTGACTTTTGTTCCAAGAAGGTAATCGTACTGACTATTCACACCATTATAAATCTCCACATTGGCTTAAAATCTTCATAGATATGGTTGAAGGATGCAGTGCAATGTAGGGATTGTGGCATGTGCTGTCATAAGAAGTGCATCAACAAGTGCCAACTCTCGACTGATTGTACCATCGCCCCACCTGCGGAGAAGTTCGATGAACAAGCTGATAGTTTCATATCTGACGTAACTATTTGCTGCGAAGACGTAATTGACGACGATGCAAACTCCACAAGTAATATAATTAGCGATCCGTCTTTAATCAAAAGGGTCAACAGTGTGAACAACCTCTCAATACCAGGTAAACCTTAAGGGACGTAAGATTATCCCGTTAACGCGTTTCATTCATGCAGGCACGCACCCATCCAGTCTCCACCACTCGTCGCGCAGTTTGCCACCCTCGCCACAACGCACGCCCAACCGAAAGCACTCACTGATTGAAGCCAATGCCAATCCATTTGCTCTATGTGCCCTAGCACTTGAGGAGGCCCACCTAGCTTCAGCGGGCGACGACAAGGAGGCTTTTGACACGGTGAATCGACTACTGGATCAGATGCTGGTGTGCGCGACGGATGAGAGCCTTATGGAGAGTGCGAGAGAATCAGGAAGACAGATGTACGCCGAGATGGTGCCCGAGGAGAAGATTGAAAAGATCAACGCGATGGTATGTATATAAACTACGTTTGCGCCAACTTCATCACCGTTATGGTTGTAGATGGTAAAATTGAAGAAGATGTTCGACATCGTAACCACGGAGCATGCGGAATTGATCAAGAAGCTGAACGCTGAAGATGGTGAAGTTGAGCGAGCGAAAGTGGCATTTCTTCTCGGCCAAGCGGATGCCAAGATCCATGGGCTCTCGGTGTTGATGTTGCATTATTGTAGCGGGTTGCAGCAGACTTGATCAATTCCATTTTAAATTAACGTCTTGCTTTAAAATTAACGAGATATGATTTGTCAGTGAGTACAAGTGTAATAATGTGATATTTATTGATTTACGTTTTGGATTAGGTCGTAGTTGAATGAATGTGCGTGCACAATTGATCGCTTTCTATTTGTTCTTGATTATAATGTTTTGCAGCTTTCTTTTATATTTTCTTTACTTGCGTACAGGTCAACAGTATTATATAAAAATGATTCATTAGTCGACATATCGTAGGTAATTAATAATTGCACAGCACTGATAAGTATTAAACATAATGAACCGAAATACTTGTTTATTACTTAGCCATAAAAGAGGTGTAGTTAGTTGATGTTAAACAAACGAAGATGAAGTGGAAACCCGCGTGGAAAGCATGACCCCGCCGTTCGAAGTCAAAAAAAATCACGGCTAAAAATAAATCACATTTCACAATTACAATTCTGTTAAATTTACATCGTCGCCCAGTTCTCGGCCCTCCACAGCAAGGCGCATACTTGCTTTGCGCTAATGACATTCAATTCTTTAGCAATACCGACCGCCATCGGGCTTGACAACATTTTAAACGCGCAACTCGTCTCCGCCACGTCAATGTACCGCGATGGTAGACTACGATAGCCCCTGCCGATGGTAGCAATAAGAGCAGTGTCCTCGCTCGAATCAGCTTCGTTGGATGATGGGCAACGCGCTTTGCACAGCGGTACAATGGCCCGCACCTCTCCCTCATAGGGGCGAAATATAGTAATGGGCCGCAGGGTGACCCGCTCGGCAATTATCACACAGCCCCAGGTGGTTCCGATGTAGATGTTATCATTGAGCACTGTCAATGCTGACACGAAACAGTTAGATGGGCTGAGATGTTCCTCTATCGCTATACTTTTCAGACTTTCCGAACACGGCACTAGCTTACTAGAATCTAGTCTATTCAGGATCTGTCGGGTCCTCTGATCCCATTGGTAAACAAGGCAGCCTGGGTAGACGTAGGACCACACGGTATGCTCAGCACAAATCATATTTGCAACGTAGACGTCATCAATGCAGGGCTGGAAGTGGTTGAGTAGTTCATGCCCAGCAACGACTTGATCGTGAATGGTGTAGACTGAAATCTGCCCTTTGGATTGCCCTGACCATATCTCACACACCCTAGAAAGAAGAGTTCTAATACGCCAAAGAAGGCATCATAATCATACTTACATGCCACCATCGCGGTAAGTAGCACACAAGCAATAGATACCATCACTGACGCCTAGTTCTGTCATCACGAAACTGCCCTCAGCAGATGACTGGGTGCGGGGAATGGCTTCGGAATGTAATAAAAACAGTCGGCCATTCGACATGGCGCAGGCGACCCTTTTTAGGGTAGGTAGGTATGTTAAAGCTTTGACTGCTACATTGGTTTCCGTCTCCAACTGGTAGGAGAACAGTTTGTAACCATCGATGACCCTGTCAGCATTATGCATTAGAAAACGTTAAAATATAGTCTTGAAAGGTAACTTACGAGTACCCATGGATTTGCCCCACATAATCTCCAATCCAAACCGTTGCGCCCACGGTGCAGCAAGTAGTGGGTCTCACAGGCAATGCCATGGTGTGATATTGTAACCACCCGCGATCAGCCGCAAGAAGCAGATCCATCCGGGAGTTGGCGCACATCAACCACATCTCAGAGCCGGACATGCCGTCTTCTGTAATAGGAGAAATCACTGTTCGTGCCTATCTGCTTCATTATCATCATGAGTTTACCTGTAATATGCATTATTGGCGCACTTGTAGAAGCAACCACTGAACCACAATGCTTCAAGGACATCACATCGCACAGATGAGTAAATTCTGGGGCACTCGCTATAGATACAATTTGGCTAGCCGATGGCCGATCTCTTGGTTGCTGCGACCAGCAAAGCACCATTAAATCGAGGAAGTAACTTGGATACAAAGTTTCCTGCAAACCAGCTTTTTTGATATTTTTGCACCGTGAGAAACGGAACCTTACCCTAAACGTTAACGGCGGTCTGCCTCCTTCTAAAATGCACTCCTTGACTGACTCATGTCCTTCGAAAGGCTGGTGTAACGTGAGTAACTCGTAGAGGAACATGCCGAATGAGAAGCAATCCACTTTCTCGGTGTATTCCTCTTCTCCATTGTACCTCATTATTTCCGGGGCCATGAAGCCCTCAGTACCACCGAAGCCTTTAGTACCGGAGGGCAATGTCTGCCTGCTGATGCCATAATCAGCCACCTTGATGAGCACACTTTGATCGGGGCTATCTACAAAAGGTGGAGGTATTTCCCAAACGAGGACATTTTCAGATTTGAGGTCGCGGTAGATTATGTGTTGTCGATGGAGGTATTCTATGGCTTTCGCAACCTGCAATAAGCACTTAGTGCAAGCTGACGATACTAAACCTAAACCCTAAACATAATACCTGCAGAATAATAGCCTGTAGAGTGTAAACTCCCAGCTTCGCACCCGATCTTCTATAATGTTTCAGCACCTGGTCCAGAGCACCCTGTGGAGCCAAATCTAAGACTAGCGCCAGCGGACTCGTGCACACACCCACGAAAGGCACAATGTTAGGATGTCTCAACGCCATTAGAATATTCAG
Organism: Ecitoglossa quadriceps; assembly: GCA_027574925.1. Classification (NCBI taxonomy): domain Eukaryota; kingdom Metazoa; phylum Arthropoda; class Insecta; order Coleoptera; family Staphylinidae; genus Ecitoglossa; species Ecitoglossa quadriceps. The sequence goes on along the minus strand of JAODGC010000012.1, from coordinate 1,069,939 downwards.
CTCCTGCCGTGCGGTGCAGTAGGCTTTGCACGCATACTGTAACGGGTCTCGATCCCATTTACCCTGAGCAGCACGATAGGCAATAATTGCGGATTGTTTGGCACTGGGACCAGGTTGAACTGGCTGCAGCATCTTCATCGCGACATCGATGACAGTGGAACTTGCACGAGGATTTTTGCAAGTGCCTTTGAAGACGAACCCAAAAGCACCACGTCCCAACAGACGTCCTTTTTTGATATGAGACGGATTTAGGAGGTATCTATCGCCTAAGTCTGCAAAAATCTGCGAAGATGTCATTAGAATAGAATTTTAGAACACCAGCAGTGTATTACTCACAGTATCTGGTGCTATTTGCTTTAAAGCAACCCCACCATGCTGCGGACATTGCACCATCCTGGTACTATATGCAGCGAGGATGCATTCTTCTACCATCCAACTGTAAAACACGTCCTCTTCAGCCTTCCCCAAGTCTCTAGTTGCAACCACTTGTTCCTCGTGCATGGCATGCAAGGTTGCTCTAGGGCTAGTACCTGGTGAATCCCTGCCTACACCACTATCACAGGACTCTTGGGACTTGCGCACCCTCTCCACCACATCTCTATCATGATTCAGTGCGTATCTTAATATTGGGAACTCAAATCGTCGTGCTTCGCCAGCGCCGACTTCTCCGTCTTTTTCTGTAGCTACTTCCAAACATCTTGGACATGGTACCAGCCTAGTAATCAGGAATCTCCCCTCGGAGGTGTGCACAAATCTTGTCCCCAGCGTTGGATACCAGTCTTCCAGAAGTATGTCAATATGATCCACGGCTAGTGCCAGAAGTTGGGCAGTCGCCGACTCAACTGGATCAATGACCAATTCCTCTGTGATCTTAAAGGTATTGAAATCGGAGTCTTCGGCCAACTGAGGTTTTATCACCAATGATTCAACGGGAAAGTGTACTTCCAAGATAGATGTAGTTTCCAAATCGACGTCACACCATACTCCATCTTGCTGCAGTTTGAATTTCAACTGTCTGTAGTGCGTCGACGAGGTGTACAATACCTCTCGCAATCGGAAGAGGGTGAGATCACCATATTTGAGTTGTAAGCCAGTTTGCCAAAGTACCCACTCTGATTTGAGATCCAGTAACCGCATTAATTCCAAATCCTGTATTACTTCCTTAGGAAATATAAAGAAGGAGCGAATGATATCTATTATGGTATCATCTGCCAGAATTCTCGACATCAAACGAGACCAAAATCCGGAAGGAAAATACGACATCAACAAAAGCCGAGTTATAGATTTGTCCTCCTTTTGCCCCCCACCTGATCCATATAAGATCTGATATCTCACCTTAGCGTCATTACCACCACCGGTTGCGCCGGCATTCCCCAAACTGCCTTTAATGCCACTCGAAGAAGGTAAACTCATTTCAAATCTACCTGGTGCACTACTATCACGATATCCAGCACTACTTTTCATAACACCACCCAACTTCTTACTGCGGACTGCCCATCCTCGAGATCTTAGCGGCACTTTGACTTTTACCGTGGGATGAAACTGCCCTGGGTACATCTGGGCATTATGTATATCCTCCTCTGACGGCAGCAGTGACGGTATCAGCAACGTCCTGGAGTCCCAGGTAAGGGCAACCTCGAACTTGTTCAGCAGATTGACAATGTAGCTACGGGTTTGAGCCATGTGGTCTTTGAAGATATGCTTTAGATCTTCGAGCTTCATGATACCACTCCTAGCAAAGGGGTTTATTTCACGAATGGTAACTACATGCGCCAACATATCACACAACCACTGCGGGTCCAAAAAGTAGAGATCTTTTAGCGTAGCGTCGTCATAATGCAGGAGAACCCCATTGTCATGAAGAAAGAGCGTAGCTTGATGTAATTCTCCAGCGTCCCTAAAGCTCCGATTGTACCTACTCATCATCTCCACCACTACCGTGTTCCTGTACTCTTCTGCAGTCAACACTGGATCCAATCCTTGCACCTTTCTTTCCGCGGCAATATAACCAACTACATCCTCCAGTGCCAGATACGTTGCGGGCACCTTTTGCTCCAGCAGCAACTCCTTGCTTCCAGGCGGTCTTAAACTAAACACAGTGTCGTATATCAAATTGCACAGCAGTTTAACATTGTGCCTCGTCTTGCAGCTAACCTCAATTGTGTCCCACACTCGTGGCAGCCCGCACTTCTCTGCATCAACGACATTGATGAACCTGTCACGAATAATTTGCTGGTACTCCTCGCATATATTGGGGTCTGCATCCTGTACTACGTCGTAGTGGGTGCCCACAATCAACACGGGTGAGTTAGGCGCCCGCGCCTGAATATTTACAAGCCATTGGTGAATCTCATTGAGGCCCCGATAGCCGTCACTTATCTTCCACACAACAAGATATAGGCTGCGCTTGGAGAGGAAATACTGATGCGTTGCGTAATACTCCTTCTGGCCGCCAAAGTCCCATGTGCGGAAGATGACTGGGCCATGGGAGGAAGCGTTGGAATGTCGTGACGGAATCTTCTTCTCGTACACCCAATCACTGATATCTACTCCAACGGTCGAGATGTTCGGCGAGTGTTTGGTGCTCTTGAGGTGACTACTGCCAGTGTTCTTCTGGCCCATCCGTTTAGCCCAATGCTGCAAACAATCAACAACGTATACAATATACTTGTTCAAATATTGCAATCAAGCGTATAATTTATACTCACGTCCGGCTTACGTCGACTAATGCCCTCTCCACGTAGTGCATCCAATAAACTAGTTTTACCAATGCCTTGAATACCAACTATCATCAGCTTCATACGCGCATAAGGTCTGGCATCTTCCAGCACTGACTTGAGATAGCCGATAATATCCATTGTTTTGTACTTCTTGCTGTCAATCATTGACTTAAGAGGTTCCTGCAGCGAGCAGCCGCGTGTGTTGAGGTTCCATAGTCGCGAGAGGAGTCCCATCTGTGGCGGCAGCTCTGATATATCTAAAATTATTATTACACGAGTTATTTTTACCTGGTCAATGGTGCCAAGTAAGCACCCACCTGAATTTCCGCTAATATTTAAACAACTTAAATTTCCCAGCTCGTGAATATTTGCAGGTATCTCCCTCAACAAGTTATTGCTTATATCCAGCATGGATAGATTAGGAAACATCAGTCTCTGTTTGCCGCTTACTTTGTCCATATCTATATCTTTGTCCTCCTCTATCATCCCGAAGTCGCCATCGTCGTCAGTCGTCAACTGAATGCGACCCAATTGGTTATCATTCAAGATTAACGTCCGCAAGTTGTCTAAGCGCAGATGACGTCGATGTAAGCAAACTGAGTGTAATACAGTATTTCGCACAGACCTCCCTGTCGACCTTCTGGAGATCATTAGCTTGTCACCCACACTGGGCAAGTTACTCATAGTGTGACCACCTGGTGTAGCTGATAGCGAATAGCACGCCAATTGCGCTTGTTCCATCTCATCCTGTGCCTCCACTTGTGGCAAGCTCGGCCACACGCTAATCTGATTGTGACTGAGGTCAAGTTGTTTGAGGGAGTTGGGATAAGAAGTGATGTGCGACATGGAGCGCAGTGAGTTAAACGCCATATTGAGTCTCGTCAGATTGACTGCAAGGCAGGGCAGCATGTAAGGAATGGACGTGAAGAGGTTGTGCGCCAGGTTAATTGACGACAACTGCGAAGATGTTGCTGTTATGGAATCGTCGGTATGCAGAATTTGTTCGGTTACTTCCACCGATTTGCACCAGATGTGATGTTTTGTTATATCCAATTGACTGGGAATGTTAATTGTATACAAGGTGTGTAATGTAGATGTTACTGTACGACTTACATTAATGACTTGTCCTTTTTGTGATAGACAACGGGTTGACTTCCATCATCGTTCTCTTCATTCTCGGATGAGGTCATCTCCGTTTCAATTTCGGCTTCTGCATGAATTGAGAGTTGACTGTCGCTAGAGGAGATACTAATTCGATCAGAGTCATCTTTGGATGCTTTCTGGAAAATTATCATCTCTTCAGCTTTTGTATTCCCATTCAAATTGAAGGAATTCACTTACGTCAAGTGGATGTGACGGTAACTTGTTCAGCAGATTAAAACTGGCATTCAACTCTTTTAACTTTGGTGCTGACCACATGCCATAGCTCAAATATTGCAGCTTGTTGTTTGACACCACCAGCGTTATCAAATTAGGCAATCTGAACACCGCCTCCGGCAAGGAATCCAATCGGTTATCCTGTAAATACAACTCCTCCAAAACAGGACACTGGTAATCTCCTCCTTTGCAATTCTTCATATCTTTTAGACCTTTCTTCCTTAATTTCTTCTCGTATTGTTCCAATGGCAGTGGCAATTTTTCAATCTTGTTCTGCGAAATGTTAAGGAATTTAATGCTGTAAAGTTGGAATACTGCAAGTGGCACTGATGTCAAAGAATTGTTTGAGATATCAAGGCGTGTGATGGCATAGAGTGCGACTTCTCCACACCTAGGATTAGTGATTAGTTTAGGGTTGAGATGTAATGCTGCGTCTGAAAGCCACTGAGTTCGTATCTGCTTGAGATGACAGCGCTGATTGTGCCAATTAATCATTGCCGGTGTGTTTGGGAAGATGGATGAGTAGGTCAAATTGGAGACGGTAGAGAATAGAGAAAACTGGCTGAATTGCGATGAGTGCAGATTTTCCGTCATGGCCTTTTTGTTTATCTTGTTTTCCGGATCCGGATACGCCTGAAACCAAACTATATTGGTAACAGCTCCAAAGCAGTAACTGACTAGCACATTACCTTAATTGACAAAAGTTTCGCGGTTAGAAGTTCATCCTTCTTTTGTACAGCCACTGCAAGCGCCTTGCACTCATCATCCCGAGCCCCGCACTCGAGCAACAGCTCCACTAAAGCCAAGTCTTGTAGCTTGCAAGCTTCCATCAACGCAGTAGACTGTCCCACACTTAGATCTTCCTCAATCGAGCAGCAACTTATGCCCTAAAAGTGAAACTGTTCGTGGAGAGCTAGCGAAGGGTTAAGTAAACTTACTTCATTGTAATCAAAGTAACTCTTTATGACCAAATTCGGATTTGCTCCAGTTAGCAGCAAACGTCGTACAATATTCAGTTTGTTTGCAGAGCGGCTTCTTACAGCTGCGTGCAGCGCAGTTTCAGAGTTGTTGTTGCAGTACATATCCACACGCAGCGGCGAGATAGAAGAGGAATCGGGGTCGTTCTACAAAACAAGATTTGCATGCTAGTGTATTACAAGATGGTGTGCCTGGCACTCACCTCTTCAGGCGCTTCAGTTGGCGATTCAGCAGAGAGATTCAGTTTGCTCAGGATTGCGTGGATACCGTTGGAGACACGCCTCTTCGTGCCACTCGTAGGGGTTGTAACTATAAGACTAGTTTCAGATGCAGGAGTCACATCACCCTGCTGCAGAAGCAAGTCATGTCATACATTGCTGGCAGTAAACTGATTTAAAAACCAAATAGAAACTGTGCTGCTAATTACTAACGTGCATATTAGAAATCAATTGCTTACGCTTTTAACGCGTGTAGCTTTCACATGATGTTTGAGCAGCACGTCTAGTAAGTTGCAATTGCCTTGTACACAAGCCAAGTATAAACAATTGCGGCCACTTTCGTCGCGATCATTGATATCGAACGGCGCACGATACGCCCATTGCCTAGACGAGTCCCTAAAAGAACAGAGGGTAAACGCACACCATTCACTTCAACAAGTTCGAGACAATTAAAACATACATGTACTTTGTCACGCATGTTTCCGGATATGCAAATTCAAGCAGCAATCGTAAGACTTCCACATGTCCGTGCATAGTGGCAGCATGAATTGGCAACCACTTTTCCACAGTCGGCTGCGCTACCAGCTCAGGAAATCTTTGTAGCAGCACGCGGACGATCTCCAGATGTCCCTGTGCGCACGCAATATATAGAGGAGAATAGCGTGTGGCTGGATGGTATCTGCCGTCGGCACCGCTCTCCAGGATAATCTGAACAACTTCCTTGTTGCCTATCTGACACGCACTAGAAGACTATTAGACTCGAATCAGCACGTAGTTGTCTTCGGTGCACTTACGTGTATAGCAGTGTATTGGCCCCACTTGGGGCCATGTTTATTATCAGCTCGGCGTCGTCACCGAGCGTCTGCACCAACTCAACGAGCGTCGCGCCGCCCCCGACGTCTTGCGCCGCCTCCACGAGTGCGGCATGCACGTCGAGTCGTGCTTTCTCCCTTGCATCTGCAAACACACAGGCGCAAAGTTATTCTCCAACCTCAAAACCAAATCATATGACTATATATAGACGTAAAACGCGGTTATGATGATAGTTTACAACCTTTATTTAAATTGTGATAGTTAACCTCATCTGTAAAGTAATCACACGCATCGTAGGCCTGCTCTGGTCTTTTCTTAGCATGTTTGTTTGGGGTCGTTGTCATTAAGTCACATTTTAAACTATGTTTTGCATGTTTAGACATGTTTGAACTTTGCTATAGTATCGACTTAACTGTTTACGTTCGCCGTAAACAGAGACAAATGCCGTCCTTCTCACGGCAACTCCCTGGGAGCTACACTTCCGCGCGCTGGGAAAATCAATACTTTACAACCTGGCACTTCCCATTTCCTCAAAAAGTTTGCATTGTATGACAGTAGGCCGCGTATCGCTGGCTTTTCATACTTCCCTGAGTTGTCTGTGTGTTTCGGTAGAAACTACTCACGTTAGCAGTACGAAAAATAACTTCCCCCAAAGAGAGTTATTAATGCGGGGTTGATTGCAGCTGGGCAACTTTGCGACGGAGTAGCAACGCCAGCACGTAGAGAAGCGCGAGCATCAGAATACCGGTAAGGATGCAGCGTGCCATCGCAACGCACGAATGCAACTGACGCGTTTTCCGAGTACGACAGAGAGGAAAGCCGTGGAAATGCCAATGAAGACTAGGAAAACCGAATGGGAAGATTGCCGCCTTTAGTGCTGATTCCTTTTCGGCCAATCGTTGTCCAGCTTGGTTTTATTTATACTTTGCGGTTTAAACAAAATTTCTTAGGGCTATTTTTAACTGCAACGCGCGCGTTGCCGCACTTAATATTCCACTCTTAGTTACTGTCTAATAATATTAAAATCGCCAGCTGCGGACTGCGTATGGTAGATAAGGCGGACTAATCTTGACTTATCACTTGAGATAAGAAGTCGCCACACCATGCACGATTGTACTTATTATGAAGTGCATAATTACCTGCAGCTTGTTTCAAAACGGCCATGCATTCCACATGTCCAGCCTTATCAGCCAAATCTGATGCTGTGCAGCCGTTTACGTCCGTTATCAGCATGCTGGCGCCATGATGCAACAATCGTTGGACATTGCTGACGTGACCGTGTTCTGCACACATGTGTAATGCAGTCTGTAATGTAACAAATGAAATTAACATTCTGCATATACATCCCAATGATGCCTTCTTACTTTATTTTCCCCTCTTGTTCCACATTGGACATTGGAATCTGCTCCAACTTGAAGCAGTATCTCAATACACTGTGAGTTCTCACAAATTGCTGCTGCATGAAGTGCAGTGCGTCCCCAGCTGTCTTGTGAATTGACAAAAGGAAGTTGACCATTAGCCAAGAGATCCTCCAGTAGCTCAATATTGTCCCACAGGGCAGCCTAGAATTCCAAACATGCCATAGATGCTTTATCTAATATTTTATTTCAATGTTGCTATAAACATAGTTCATAAATTTGCATACTTGATGTAACAGACGCCCTGGAAAGTCTTCATCCTCCGGTGATGAGTCCAACATTGTGGTAGATTGTTTATGGCTTCCTTAAATATTGCCTTGACATGATTCGATTCCGTTCGATTGTTATTGCTCCGCTTGTTTAATGTCTGAAGTAGGCCATGTGGTTGAGGTTAAAAATCAATACCTTTAGCTTCAAATGCAGAGGTAAAACTGGCTGAAGCACATGATTAATTGCTGAAAATGTTTTCATTGTTATTCTGATTGATAATACAGAAAGCAAAACTTTATTTAGACTCTACGAAATTGTTTTTTCTGTTTACTCCGCTCATTGCTATACCCGTTCAGCTATTTGTCACTGATTTACTGATGGCGCTGTTTATATTAATATGCATCGGATGCAGTCGGTTTAGGCCGGAACAGAACGAAATATTCCAAACAAATGAAATAGTAATTAAAACCCCAAATAGGAAGGTGAAGTACGTTGCGGGGCACCTCGTATTAATGTAAACATCATTAGAACCATATTCTGCACAAGCCACCCTTGGAGCGCGTTGTTACTGTAGCATAAAGCAAACTCTACTACAAACGAATGTCCTAAACAGAATGTTGACGATTAGTAAGCTCTAGGAAACATTGACTCAGTGCTTCAGTCAGCCAACTTGATGTAGACCCAACCTTCTCAAATTACTAATATATTACTTACTATTAACACATGTTTATTAACTATTATACTTGAATTGTTAAACAGAGAGACAAAAACGGACTCGGAATAAAACCAATCGAATCGATAAAGATTGTTGTTATACATTTGAAAGTATTGTTGTAAGCACTCTGACTACATGACCCAACCGAAGGACTGTTAGTCATCACTGAAATAATAATTATTTAATTATTGCTGCTATTATAGCTATTCAGTTTTAGATCTATTACTTCCTAGAGAAAGTTGAAGCCCATTTCTTGTCCGTATCTAGATTTGTGGCAGCAGTGAGCAACATGCGGGCCGCAAGCGCACTTGCCACCAACAACGCACAAACTAATCAACAAAACGCAGAGCATTAAGATCACTTCTACGCAGTTTCATGCGAGTTTTCCTCTCGTTACGTACTCGCAGTTACTCCTCTTGGAAAATAGATAACCATGTGTCGGTAACACCATTCAGCGGTAGAACAAATAGTTGAAATAAACTGTGTGCCATTGGCATGAATCTGTAAGTAGTGATCGTTTCGCTTGTTATACAAATCATGCACACTTTGGCACTATAATTGCAAATGGACGAAATGAAATACAGCCCATTGTTGTTGTTTATACAGATGGGTAAATTTAAATTACGCGAATGTTGCGCTTTTCGTTTTTTTCATGTTTTGATAAAAACTCCTAAATTACCTCACTCTGAATTGCCCAATTAAACGCTCTTATCTGGATTCCAAAGCACCAATTCCGCCGTATTTAGGTTGATAACAAATGGCATCAACGACAAACACATCTGCCTCATGAAGTTGTTCCACCAGTGTAATTAATACTAATTAAGTGGTGAGCGCATATGAGAACAGTCGATGATCTCTCATGAAATATATGTGGCTTTCATGAGAATTGCGTCATCTGTTAGGCCAAACACACGATGATAAGTTATTCAAATGTATAAATCAGTTGTGACATGCCCGAATTAACGCTGCAACATGCCAGTTATCATAAATGTGCTGGAGTAATTTGCACTCCACTCAAGAGCCTGGCGCAGGACACAAGGCATTCACAACGTGTACCAAATCGCATAAATCGTGCTCCCTGACTTGGAAAACATGTTAAAACATTCCTTGAACCTCAAACGCGCAAATTGTGCTGCTTTACCTTAATGCCAGGTACTTTTAGCTAATCAACATTTATGCGCGCATTTTCTACAAATATCATTCCTGAGGTTTCGAGGACAATTGTCGCATTCCATAACAAATAATCAGTTAACTTGTCTGTTTTAGTTTTACCTCAGAATAAAGTGATTTAGTTATTTATTTGTTAGCAGGAATATCACCAACGCAAATGGCGCAAGTCCCTGAAACCTTCAACATGAATAGCAATGGCCTCACCTTCTCCAAAAGGCACCAATTTACTATTTCCAAGAACCTCGCGTTGTTTATTGTTTGCGCTTTCGTAGTATGTATTGTAATCACTGCTTTGGTGTCCTATTTTATAACCAAACAAGCAAGCCACAAAGTTTGCCAAGAAGGTCATACTGCCATTCGAACAGAGTTCCCTAATACCAAAGACGGAACCACCGTTTCTACATTTTCAACCCCGCCAGATGATAATCCTGAAAAGGAGAGGCCAAACTTACGCTTGCCACGTTCAGTGCTACCATTGGACTATGACCTTCATATCCTTACCATACTCGAGAATAAAACATTTGAAGGCGTTAATAAAATCCGTATTAATGTAACCGAAGAAGTACAAAATATTACTCTTCATGCCCTAGGCATTGAGGTGGATTGTGAGAAGGTAATGATATATGAAGTTGTCACGAAAAAACAGGATAGTCAAGCAGTGCAAGTGTCCAATTGTAGTTGGCAAAAGGAGGAAGAATTTTTCGTGATACACATGGCGGAAACAATTAGGGCTGGTGAGTTTAATGTCCACGTAAACTTTGGCGGAGTTCTCAATGAAGATCTTGCTGGCTACTATATTAGTTCGTATGAAGTTAATAATGAAACCAGGTTATTTATTCCAGTCGGTGCTTAAATTATGTATATATTTATGTTTTCTTTGTAGGTGGTTGGCTGCCACTCAGTTTGAACCTACTGACGCTCGCCGAGCTTTTCCTTGCTTTGATGAACCAGCTCTGAAAGCCACTTTCAAAATAACCCTAGGAAGATCCAATGATCTAATATCGTTGTCCAATATGCCATTGAATACATCGACTCCTCAGTAAGCATACCTTGTGTAGTCATTGCCTCTTTGCGTTTCTATATATCTATTTTTGTTTAGTGAAACCCTTGTAGGTTACACATGGGACCATTTTCAACGCTCTGTCCCAATGTCCACCTATCTAGTCGCATACATCGTTTGTGATTTCACACCTCGCACGTCTAAGACGTTCTCCGTATACGCAAGAAAATCCGCCTATAGTCAAATGGCCACTGCTATAGAAATAGGTCCCAAGTTATTAGCACATCTGGAACAGTTTTTTGGTATAAGTTTTCCTTTGCCAAAGATGGATCTGTTGGCGGTGCCGGATTTCAGCGCGGGTGCAATGGAAAATTGGGGTCTGATCACTTTCAGGGAAACTGGAGTTATGTATGAAGCTGGAATTTCACCCAAGAGTCAATTACAGCATGTGACAACAGTAATTGCTCATGAATTAGGTCATCAATGGTTTGGGAATCTGGTTACTCCGAAGTGGTGGTCAGATTTATGGTTGAATGAAGGGTTTGCATCGTATTTGGAATATAGTGCAACAAATGCGGTAGGTTAGTGGCTACAAGATCGTACATAGTTGCTTACCATGTTTTTAGCTCTTCCCTGAATGGAAAATGATGGACCAATTTGTCGTCACGGAGGTGCAACGCGTGATGAATCTAGATGCACTTAAATCATCGCACCCGATATCAACGCAAGTCGAGAATCCTAACGAGATTAATGATATATTTGATAAGATTTCTTACACTAAAGGAGAGACCATTATCCGCATGATTGAAGATTTCATGACTACTGCCAGCTTCCGCAAAGGCTTGACTAATTACCTAAATGAGAAGTCAATATTCCAAACTGGATGTTAGTTCAAACATACAAGCTTTTTCCTTTTGTAGGAAGTACAGCAACGCAGATCAGGACGATCTCTGGGCTTCTCTGACCAAGCAAGCGCATCTTGACAACACCCTAGATCCTACAATCACCATAAAGGAAGTGATGGACACATGGACCCGTCAAATGGGATTCCCTGTCATTAATATCACCCGTACCTCCAACAATCGCATTCGAGTGACCCAAGAACGCTTTGAGATTGCTCGCACATCTCCACGGGCCAATTACACTTGGTGGGTGTTCCTTACTTATCAAACCCGCTCTGGCACACCTCAACATAGCTGGATGACCAACAAACAGATCGAGATGGATTTGGTAAACGTAGTGGTACCCCCCGATGAATGGTTTCTTGTAAATTTGAATCAAACTGGGTATTATAGAGTAAATTACGATGATTTAGGTTGGTCTCTAGTAGGTAGGCAGCTTTGGGATGACCACGCTATGTTTGACCCCAAAAATAGGGCACAAATAATGAACGATGTACTTAGTTTAGCAAGTGCTGGATATATGAAATACTCGACTGCACTTAATACCACTGTTTATTTAAAAAAAGAAGAAGATTATATACCATGGAGCGCAGCGCTTGACAAGATGGATTATCTCCTTGAGATGATCCAACGAACAGGATATTTTGACAAATTCAAAGTATTCTTGGTAGACCTCCTACGCCCTATTTATACAAAAATTGGGTTTGTGGAAAGTCAAAATGAACCGCTGCTGAAGACTTATCTCCGGCAAGCGGTACTCGAGCGGGTTTGTAGGCTAGGAATCCAAGACTGCTTGGAATGGTCCCACACTGAATTCCGAAACTGGATGCTCAGCCCCAATCCAGATACCCTGAATACAATTAGTCCAAACGTCCGGAATATTGTATACTGCAATGCTATCCAAATAGGCGGAGAACCCTTGTGGACCTTCGCATGGAAGAGGTACGTCAAAGCCAATGTGGGTTCAGAACGTGAACTACTCATTGCCGCCATGGGATGCACCAGAGAGACATGGCTGCTCAACACGTATATGCGGATGGCAATTACCCCAGGCAGCGGGATAAGAAAACAAGATATTATATTAGTTTTTCGATCAATTGGTGCGCAAATTGTGGGTCAAACTGCTGCGATGCGTTTTGTTATCAGCAATTGGAGGGAAATCAGCAACTAGTCAGTATTTTGTTTAAGAATGTTAGAGTTGGTAATATTGTGGGTTATTGTTTAAGCACTGGTCATTCCATATCCATGATGAACAGCATACTTATGGCATCAATGTTGAATTTAAACACTCCCTTGGAGTTGCAAGAGTTGAAAGAATTTGCCGATGAGGTGAAAGACGACGGAAGCTTCAGTCAAGGAAAAGCAATGCAAATTATTGAGCAGACCCAAGCAAATATTGACTGGATCGATAAGTATTTGGATGAGATTGTTGATTGGCTTTGCAGGTATCAACAGCAGATTGCTAATGTGTGAAACAGACGCCTTCATCATTCAATGTTAATGGATTTCAATTCTACCATATATACCTTAGAGGAAATTATCCGTTTTGCTCAATTATGAGCGGAAATAATTTTTAAAAAACGCACGTATGCTATCGACAATAAGATCACTTCCACGCAGCTTCACGCGAGTTTTCCTCATGTTACGAACTCACGGTGAATACGGCTGAATATATACCTACATCCACAATTTTACGAACCAAACATTGAAAAGCACTCTTTTTCAGACCTCAGAGTCAATTAAATGCCAGACCATTATATACAAAAGACTCGAAATCTGATGTCAATCGAAACTAAGTTTCATGTGTATAATTAATGGAATTTCGATCCACACTTGCATAGTGGTATAGCCTTCAAAGCGTGGCGCTTTTGAATTATTATTTATCAGGATTGCCAAACATCCCCTTAGCTCTAAAAATGTCATTATAAAACGTATTTGAGTTACTCACTATAAACCGAATCAATAAAATTGCTGAAATACCCCATCTAAAACTTTTGATATGGCATTAGATAGTTTACCCATTTTAGGTGTTTGGATAGTGCTGCAAGCTATCCCTTACCCAAATGTGGAATAAGAGGTTGCCTATGGCCATCCCCACACTCCTCGACCAACCGTTCTTCCCGTTTTTGTAAACTTCTAGCACGCAAGGCCAGGATTGATACTAATTTTACTTCTGAGAAGGATGAGTAGGATGCACATTACTCCCGACGAGTACGTTGCTTTAGTCAACGCTTCGATCGATAAGTTCGAGATTGTGTTGAAGAAGTACCAAAGCCAACGAGCTCAGCAGCAGAATGAAGAAGTCTTCGGTTTGCATGGACGTCACTTGGAACCCAAGTTGCCTGCCGACCTCCAAAAACTGCTGGATGAAGCCCCGGATATAAATGAGTTCCTGGAGCTTGTAGTTGAAAAGGTGAACTATGCCAAGGCAATGATTCACATTCAATGTGAATACCAAAAGCAAATGAATCAAATTTGTGAAGCAGTAGACATCAAACAATAAATAATGTAATGATATGCAGAACATGTGAGTGCTTACTTCACAATAAATAGACTTTGATGTTATGGCGCATTGCTTATAAGCTGATAAATTAAAGTTTGATAGGCGTATTGTCAATATGTGCTTATCTACATTCCAAATTAGCACCATTAGTACTGAAAGTGAATTAAGTTGCTTCCCACAATTGTTGTTAGTGGAGTCAATAACGTAACCTCCAAAGTGACAGTGATTAGCCCAAAACCAAAATACTATAATTGGAAAGTGAATTGGTCCTCTGCATCCACCCATCAATGATCTGGACCACATTATTTCGAAGCAAATAGACAGACGGTATACGCCAAGAAAACTGTTTGATCGTCACAGCAAACTAACATCAGCAGTAATCATGCAGATATCTTTTTGGTGGGGCCAAAAAATTGAGCATTTTCTGGTCTATGGCCTCTCTGTGGATTCAGTTGGAGGCATCCTCCTCCTATGTCTTTCCTGCGGATTGCTTGCATTCCTTTTTGAATGGATTAAGTTGATTCAGGCCAAAGAGAAGCAAAAAGAGTTGATCATTAGGGCAAAGCAAATCAAAACCATTTGCCCACCAAAAGAAGATGCTAGCTTACTTCCAGACAATGCAACTATGCACAAACCACTGGACTTATCCATTAGGAACCGGTACAGAAGACCAATGACAGTACTGTATTGTTCAGAAAATGATTGAATTGATTGTAGGATATCTATGTATGCTTGCGATACATCATTATGGCTGCTTCTACACAATCTGGGTTACCTGATAATGCTCACTATCATGGCATTTAACTTGTGGATATTCATATCAGTGCTGGCTGGTGGTGGACTGGGGTACTTTGTCTTTGGCCAAAAGTTTATGAAGCTGAACTTGGAGAACTGCCAGGTGATACGCGATACCTACTGCATGAGTACATGCTCCAAACCAGGTATTACACGTTTTATGAGCCTGTTCCTAACTGAATACCAAGCAGCAATTTCTAATTTACGCTTTAGGACGAACCTTTCTACATTAAAACAAGATTGCTTTGCTTCCTACCCACTGTCCCTACAAGAAGAATACCCCCCATAGAACTTACGTAAAATTATGTTTGTGTGATGATTAATGCGGTAATATGAGCTGTGCAAATTTAGGAGACATTGGAGATTATTCGCACCTCTCTGGAGTATCGACGCCAGCCGCCATGCACGCAGCGAACAATCCGCAACCGCCGGTACCTTCCTCGTCGTGTCACAGAGATGTAGAGGTAGACGTGCATTGGACGTGATACTAGGAATTACGACTAGAAACTGACTGAGATTCAATAAAAATATATTATGTGTTTTAACAACGAAGCTACTCTTCACTTCGCCCGCTATAACTCAATGTGCTTCATTAATATTCTGCTCTCCAATTCATAATGCAGCTTCTCCACTTTCCTAGCCTGCTTCTTTATGTTATCCTGCAACAATAACAATCCATTGATCTTATCACCAGCGGCATCCACCTTTTCCTTGTGCTTCTCTTCGTGAAGCAATGCCTCATGGTGCAAATGTCTGAGCTTGAGCAATCTGTTCTCATAATGTGTGAGTTCTATCCGTAAACTCTCCAACTCTCCAGCCTTGAAATCCGATTCCAGTGCAATTTTCCAGAGTCCCTGTACCTTGGGTTCAATGAATTCCTTGCTATTCGGCCCACTGGCTGTGAGACGCTGTAGGCGGTCGTATCCATCCTTTAGACTCCGATGGTGTTCTCGAAGCAGTTGCACTTTCTCCAAATACCCATCTCTCTTGCCTTTGGTGTGCTGTCTGTTCTGGTTGACCTCATCAGCTGCTTCCAACGTGTTGAATCTTTCCAGAGTGTCGTCAACGCTATTTTCCTCCCCGTTTTGGCGCAGATTTGAATCGCCTGCCTTGCTTTCTGATAAAATAGAGTAGTACTCACTGATCTTAGCTTCATGGTGATCAAACTCCTCCTTGAGAGCAGCCAACTCAGGGGATGTGAAGCCTGCAACCTCTGCTTTTTCCCAGAGTTTGTTGAGTTTCTTGTCCTTGAAGAGGCTCTTGTTGAGATAGTTTCTGTTGGGATCTCTGTCTTTGGTGTCATTAAAAGAGGAATCATCCTTGGCATGCTTGTGTGTAGAGCCAATATTTTCCAACAAGTTATAGAGATCCATAATACCCAGCAGTTTATTCCTCAGCTCAGCTTCTTTTAAGCCATCCTTGTCTTTATCCTCGGAACGCAAACGCTTCCAGGCGGCCTCTTCTTTATCATGGATTTTTAAATCCGAGTAAAGGGACTTTAGTTTGGATTCAGTTAATCTCTACGGGACAAGAAACGCTTGTTGGAACCAACTTTTATGCCTGGCAAATTGCTAAAACTTACGTGTTGTGCTTTAGCCCACAATACGTTTATTTTGTTCATCCGAAATGGTTTTTCGAGAGTTTTAAAGTCGATCTTAACGGAGTTATCGGACATCTTCGTTTCTACATGGTTGACTTGTTTTGAGTACTTGTTATGCCCAAATACTCCAAGCAAACTTAGAATAACGAAAACTGCGTTTAGGTAAAACTTCATATTAGGAAAATTGTGAAGCTATGGAAATATTTGATCGATCTGTATCCTTACACCAAGGAAAAACCGCAAATAGGTTAGAGGCAAATGACGCCGCACCCCGAAAACGAGTGTATATACTGTTGCCTAACTTTCATTGCAAAGTACTAAAGAAACGTTCGAAAATTTTCGTGACTGTCTACAAATAAAATATTACGCACTTAAAATACTATGAATTACACAGTGACCTCAAACTCTGGGCTTACACCCACCACATTTTGTGAACTATTCTTTTGCACGTCGCTGCTCTTCGAATGTTGACTTATAATTTGAAATGTAGTGGACTTGAGATGTTTTTGTAGGATCTTTTGTAAGTCACGTGCATCCGATTTCATGCTATCGGTTAGCACGTTTTGATACAAGCCATTCATAGTCTCCTTGATAATCATTGCAAACTCATCTTCATCTCTAGTATTGTTACTCACAATCAGCTGGTATTGCTTTTGTAATGCTGCACACTTATTCTCACAATCCCTCAAAGAATTGTTAAGTGACTCGTTGTTCTGCAGCAACTTGCTTTTCACATCATCAGCATGTCTTAGCATGTCCTCTTGTTGCGTTAATATTACGTCCTGCCCTTGAACTCGATCCTCCAATTCTTTGAGTTGCTGGGTTAGCTCTATGTTCAACTGTTCAATGTAAGAATTGCGATCTTTATCCCGCTCAAATTGCGCTATTTTATTATTACTGCCGTCAAGCGCCTGCTTCAACCTGTCGATTTCTTGACTGAAATCGTCCACGGTTTGTAAAGCCTTTTCAAGCTGAGCATTTCTCTCTTCCAGTGTCTCAGTTAATTGTTTTATTTCCTTGCCTGAGTCGACGTGTACCTGTTTACCCATACTTAATACGCTTAGTTTTCTCTCTACATCGTCGACTCGTCTCTGAAGTGCGTCGCGCTCACCATTGAAATTAGCTGAAGCCAACAGCATATCCAGCTTGTTACCAAGCTGTGATATATTCATCCGTATCTCCGAATTGTGCGTTCTGTTTTCTGCAAAGTGCACATGCAGGGGGTCCATGAGTTGATGACCTACGACACCTGGAAAATTGGACATGTTGGCAGGAGAGTAAGAAAAGTTTGCGTTTGCCTTAGGCACCAAATCGCGTGCTTCAAGGGATGACTCTGAATGGCGCCCTCGTATCTTCCTTGTTTTCATTGATGTCCTAACAACCTCTTCAGGTTCCGACTCGGACACGTTTATTACAGCATCCAGCGACGGCGTAGAGATAAAGGGAGGTGCCTCGCATGGCAGAATACTCATACCTATCTTCGACATTCTACCTAAAATATCGGCGCGTTTTTCTTCTTCTTCCGGCTTTTCGGCAATTAGACGTGTCTGTAGCGCTTGGCCAGTACATTCATTAACCGGTATTGCTTCCCTCTTTGGCAGTTCTGCCAAAAACTCCATTTTATCCTTTGCTGAATCAAACACAGCTGCCCAACTCATTGCCTGATCATCTGTGAATGATATCCCAGAGTCATCCCAATGTTTGTAAATAAAACTATTGGTGAGTCTGGTTGAGCTCAAGATGATCTGCTTAGTTTTGTAGACAATCAAATCAGCTATTTCTTGATCAGCTATTACAGCAATACCACACTTTCCAATGGGAGTAATATTATTGAGATTGTTCCTTAAATGATCCTTACTTAATAGTGCATGTGGAGATATAAACTTGAAAGAATTTTACTTACACCTGCTGTAAGCTAATTGCCTTTACACAAACTAACTTTTTTGGTTGTTTACTAGGCTGCTGTGGAAATGAGTCCCTTACTTGTTGTGGCTGTTTATGTGGGGTGTAAATCAGGGTTGATTTCAACTCTCCTTGGTGGTGGAACAGGTGTGCCAAATTAGAAGTGCTTTGGAAGATAAACCGGATTAATATGTACGTATTCGTATGATTGTTGTTTGCTTAATTATGCGTTAGAATAGGAAACAATAGCAACCTTGCATTTGGCACGAACAAATCCTCGTCGTCGCTATGTGCACTCGTCATGATTATGTAATTTCCTGCGTGCAATTACACTATTATTATTTTCCACAGTAACTGCACCTGCAGAGGGGTTTCGCGGGCGGCGAAACGAATTAACTTCCAATAAATGGAACAACACGTATCTGGCAACAACAAACAGCGCCAGCAACAAGTGAAGGTTACTTTGCCATATACGTAAACACTGTAAACATGGTTGCATAGAATGGCCGAGGAATTTAGAAAACTCCTGTACACTATCCGAGGTTAGCCAAACCAAAGCGTTCGAAGCCTCCAACAAAGTGCAAACAACAATTGCGAAAACTTAATTGAAATAGTACCTAAAATACAAATACAATTTTTATACAGTCAAGATGTCAATTGAAATCGAATCAGCAGAGTATGTGCTTCAAGTTGCAAATATAAAATAGCAAATTCCATTCATAAACAAACTTTGTTTTAGTGTTATTCGACTGATTCAACAGTATTTGAAGGAAAGCAACTTGTATAAAAGCCTCCAAACATTGCAGGTAAATGTTAGTAAATACTACTCCTCATTGAAAAAAATATGTACGTTTTCCACAGGAGGAAACTGGTGTATCACTCAATACAGTTGATTCAGTAGATGGTTTCTGCTCAGACATCAACAATGGGCACTGGGATACTGTCCTTAAGGCCATACAATCACTCAAACTACCTGATAAGAAGCTGATAGATTTATATGAACAGGCAAGCAACGTCTCAAGTGTTCTAGCATCAGAATGACAATGTTATTCAAGTGGCATCACATTTGTAATTTCACAGATAGTTTTGGAATTAATTGAACTTCGAGAACTCGGCGCTGCCCGCTCTCTTCTTCGGCAAACCGACCCCATGATTATGCTCAAGGCTCACGAACCAGAGCGTTACATCCACCTTGAGAATCTGCTTGCGAGGTCGTACTTTGACCCTCGCGAAGCTTACCCTGACTCCTCAAGCAAAGAAAAACGTCGTGCGCACATCTCACAAGCACTCTCGAGTGAAATCTCTGTGGTGCCGTCCTCTCGTTTGCTCTCTTTGCTAGGCCAAGCACTCAAGTGGCAGCAACATCAAGGGCTTTTACCTCCAGGCACAACTATCGACTTGTTTAAAGGCAAAGCCGCAATTAAGGATCAAGAAGATGAGCAATACCCCACGCAGATGTCAAAACAGATCAAATTCGGGCAGAAGTCGCACGTGGAGTGTGCTAGATTCTCACCAGATGGTCAATACCTAGTCACTGGCAGTGTGGACGGCATCGTCGAAGTATGGAACTTCATTACTGGCAAAATAAGGAAAGACTTGAAGTACCAAAGCAACGAGTGCTTTATGATGATGGAGGATGCAGCGCTGTGCCTTAGTTTTTCCCGAGACAGCGAAATGCTGGCGGTGGGGAGCAAATCGGGGGCAATTAAAGTGTTTAAACTACAATCCGGGCAAACCCTACGACGGATAGAGAAAGCACATACAAAGGGCATCACTTGCTTGCAATACTCTAGAGATAATTCGCAGATTTTGAGTTCATCCTTTGACGCGACTATTCGCATTCATGGTTTGAAGTCTGGGAAGCTCCTGAAGGAGTTCAAGGGACACAATTCATTCGTCAATGAAGTCATCTACACGCAGGACAATCATCAGTTATTGTCCGCCTCCTCCGACGGCACCGTTAAGATCTGGAATGTGAAGACCACCGAATGTTCAAACACTTTTAAAACCTTAAGCTCCGATCTTGCAACTGTCAACAACATACACCCTTTTGCAAAGAACTCCGAGCACTTTGTAGTCTGCAATAGGAGTAACACCATTTCTATCATGAACTTACAAGGTCAGATTGTGAGGTCCTTTTCTAGTGGCAAACGAGACAAAGGAGAATTTGTTTGCTCGACCGTGTCACCTCGTGGTGATTGGATCTACGCAGTAGGCGAAGATTTCGTACTGTATTGCTTCTCAACCACATCTGGGAAGCTGGAGAGGACTTTGAATGTTCACGAGAAGGATGTTATTGGCTTATGCCATCATCCACATCAGAACTTACTGTGTAGTTATAGTGAGGATGGTTTGGTTCGATTGTGGAAGCCCTGATTCTATACCCGTTCAAACTCTTTTAATATGTGACTTGTATTAAATAAATGTGTTCTGCACGAAAGGCACTTACATTACTAAGTATAATATCATGAATAATTGGGTCATTGCGAGAAGAAATGCAGTTATTGTTAGAGATGTCGATGATGACGGAATGTTGCGAGTTTTATCCATCATCCAGTAAAATGCTTCCATTTTGTTCTTGGCTTTAAGTTCGCGACCGATTAAGGCGCGAATTTTGTTGTTGTAGTCATTTAACCATTGTGTCTGGGAAATCATTTACCAAGTTTGGAGTGTAATTGCTGACGGAATATTTCAAGTTATTCTATGCGCACTTACATGCTGATACGTCAAGAGACTAACGTTTATCAACTTTGGTTCGAAAGGCACTAAAGTAATATCCTTAAAACCAAGAAATGCGTGGTTGTTGTAGTGTTTATACCATGGCTTCTTCACGACTTCGAGGATGTTCTCCAAACGGACACCGAACTCTCCTTCGAGGTAATAGCCAGGTTCTAATTGGAATCCAATAGGCGCGGTTAGACGCGGACATGCGAGCTTAAAAGGAGTAATATCATACCATTCGAGAAGAAGTACCCAACGCGGAAGTGCTGCTGACGCGGCGCGTGGGTGTTGTAGTCCAAAGAAATAGGAGCTGAAATTAAAGCGAGTAAGTAATATTCCACTTATCTTTCATTTTCATTGCTTTACTTACGTTCATGTACGCCTAGAAACGAGCCAATACCATGCCCAGTACCGTGCTGATAATCTAAGCCCACATCCCAAAGTGGGGCCCTTGCCATTACATCCGCCAATGGCGTCCGCATATTCGGTGGAAACGTTAATCGTGACAACTGTATCAATCCCATCAAAACTCTCGTGTAGGCGTTTGTTTGTTCCACCGTCGGCGTCCCGAAATGCAAGGTTCGTGTCACATCAGTTGTACCATCTACAAAAAGAAAAACTAGCCTTCAGTGAATTACTCCAATTCTCGATGGTGATGATACCGTAATATTGCCCTCCAGAGTCGACTACCAGTGTGCTGTTGTGATAAACGTGGACATTGGTGGCCGGCGTGGGTTCGTAGTGCGGTAGTGCACCATTTGGACCGAATGCGACGATCGTTTCAAAGCTGTTACCCAAACTGTGATTCTGTTCGAAACGGATCTCGTTGATGATTTTAGAGATGGAGATTTCGTCAAAGGAATCACCCGCTTTAAACTGCATCCAAAGTTTCAGTTATGTTATTGTATATCATGTGGCAATTAGCGTACCCTTGATTCAATGTACTGTAAAAATTCGCACATAGCAGCACCATCTCTGATATGCGCTCTTTCCATACCCTGCACCTCCACGGAGTTTTTTCTTGCTTTCAGTTCAATGATAGGCGACGGTCTATTAACTTTTTTCTCTTCTGGGATGAGTGAAGCAATGGCATGGGAGGCACCCAAGGAAAACACACTTGCAGAGGGCACCAAAACAGAATTCCATGCCTGGGTTTTAGTGGGCAAGTCCGTCCAGATTTGGTCATAGTCATGCACACTATTATTAGGTTTATTAGTTCAAATTAGCTGAAAAATAGGTTGTTGGCTTACATAACCGATTCCCTGTTGACACCAGAGTGGATCCTCAGGTATTTATCAACCCTATTCTTCTTCAGCTTGTTCCTGTCCACATACAAGTCCACACTGGTGTTACTCACCACAATATATCCCTTAACAAACGGATTGTATGGTATATCTCTCCCACGGATGTTCAACAACCACGCTACTTCAGCTAGGCTGGTCACCACCATCGCATCAACTCCTCTTGTACCTACCATTCCTAATTCCCTCCGCAACATCTCCACTTTTTCGGTCCAATGCATCCCAGCGTACTGAATACCCAATATGAAAGCATCTTTTTCGTCAATGCCCTCTTCGTGATTGGTCCATATTTCATCGATGAGATTAACACTCAACGGCACTAGTTCTATTGTAGAATTGTCCAATTCGATCTTCAGTTGACTCCATTGTGAGGCTGCGACAAGTTTGGGATCTGCCCCAATGCGACTGAAAGGCTGGAGAGTAGTAATTAACCACTCGGAGATGGTTGGCGTAGTAGACTGCGTGGAGAAGGTTTCGCGCATTAACAACCAGTCACAATTGAGCTGGTCGTCTGCTTGAAGATGGTAACGTCCGTCTGTCCATAACGCTGCCTGCGCATAAGTTATAACAGCAGAGCCTGAGGAGCCACTGAAACCGGATATGTATCGAAGGCGTCGGTCATAAGGCGCTGTATATTCCGTCTGGTGGGCGTCATCTGAGGTGACAAGATACGCATCGATGGCGCGGTCACGGAGAGTGGTTTCTGTTCGCATTACGTGCCGGAGGCGCGTCAGGCGCGGCGTGGTGTTGATGCGATTGCGGGGCTGTGGAATGTGCCCTCGTGTGGAACATGCACGGCGTAGGGTGCCTGAATGTTGGAAGGCATGGGTATGCACTGCTGTAAAAGAGAGCACGCTAGTCTCATAATATATGTTCTTGTTTGTTTTGAGGGCTATCAAAAGTGGATTCAGGTTGGAATTGACGTCAACAACCCACCAGGAACGCAAGAGTCCGTGGAGGTTGTGTAAACAAACACCCATAGTCGCAGAAAACGAAGAAGTGGAGTCCTATTGGAAAATGACGTCAACAAGGTATCAGGCTAGCAGTGCGCTGCGGAGTTGTTTTGAGAGTGTTCCACACAGTGCCTGTGCTTTGGAGCAAACTTAACGGTGGACACGCGAGTATTGATCGCGGAGGCCACAAAAGACGCTCCCTTGCTTTGTACTGCGATCCTGCTACTTGGTTGACGTCATGTGACTGCCGCTCAGGGCCGTTGCGTGACCTACCACAATATTCAGCGAAGAAATCAATGCGGTGATGATACTCAACGAAGGTGTCTCCTTCACTAATATATTACTGTTACGTCAAATTTTGCATCCTCTAGTAACGGTAGCGTACATATATAGCAGTCCAACGCAGAGTATCGCAATACTTGCTTGGATTAGATTGCAATGCTCGGGCGGAGGCGGTGAATGGCGGCAGAATTTTCCGCTTTCCACCGTCAGAAAGGCTGCGGCTTTCACGTACGCGAGGTCCACGCTATCAGGCGCCTAGAAAACGCAGAGAGCAACCACACATTGCGTCGCGACGCTTATCCCAATATTCCACGGAACTCCAGATTTATTTCTGGATCAGCTTCATTCACTCGACGACGTCTTCCATCCACCAAACCTTTGGTGCTTTCGGCTGGCGTGTTAAGCTTTAAAGCTCAACCGGTTTTACGTTTAATGCCGGCGTGGGAGCTTTGCGAGAGATTGTGCGAACAGGAGCGCAGCAATCCACAACAAGGATAATAACTTCCAAAAAGACCCTTGGGTACGATGCAATTTCATGGCAAATCTGACTGAACTGATGAGAAGTAACTAACAATGCGCAATATGCATAATTACGCTGAGTCTCTATCAGAGCGTCAGCAAAGGATGGAGGTTGTGCCTTGCTTTGTGCGGCTTCATCGTAGACGTAGAGTGTTGGAAGCATACCTGTCTCTGACATGAGTCTACTGTCCTAATATTCGATATCCATTGCGTTGCGATCAGGAGTACAGAGAATTTGTTGTTGCGCTTAGCTATTAATTGTTTTCGTTGTTTATCAGAGGCCGAAAGAAAAAGGGCGCCTAGAGTTTTGCCAGAAGACATTCGAAATAAGGCCCGCGTTGTATCAAGCGAACAGGATTGCTGAGAGCAATGAAGCAGCAGCAGTAACATTCCTCAAAAGTTTGAACAATTTTCTTTCGTTCTGACCGGTGAACCTAATCCAATTTACTATTTATTCTATATCAAAATTTAACAAAATTGATGAATAAATTCAATTACATTTACATTTGTGTTTGTTTGTATCTTTAATTTAACAACCTTGTTTATTTTAGGTTCAATTGGAATTAAATGACAAGTTTCTTTCAGCTAGCCTAGAAGAGCAAGCAGCGTTGGTTGCGGGTGATTTCGGTGCGCAGTCATGCGTGAATTTATTGGAAATCAATTCCATATGGGTACCAGGCGAACAGTCAGCTCCAGAGCAGATTCCTTTCGCTCTATACGCACCACACAGCGTTTTTCTTTCAGCTTGCCTCTTTCACAAGGAGGGGAGAGTAGAAGAGAAATGCATTCATTCAATTCGTTCATTCTTCCTTCTTCTTCCTTCATTCCGCCACATTCACCGTTTTGACTGCCACTTGACTGACAGAAGTTACTAAAACTCACGAGACTACTGTACCAAGGCCGCAGCAGGTCACAGAGCTTACTATTGGTTCGCCAGATGCGAAGCCGCCAGTTGGAGAAATGTAGGAATGCAACAGGAATGCGAAATATGCGGTACGCACGTAAAGGGGTAAGTCTAAAGTGAATTCTAGATACCAGGCGCACAGCACACTAGAGAGATCAGGCATATTTTCTATACGGCTTTGTCTCAAGGACACAGTCACCGACTGTACTGACTGACTGAACTGAACAGACTAGTAGAAGTGTGTTCGAAACCTCTCACTAGCCAGGCGCAGATTCGCATGCTCACTTACTCGCTTTCCATCCCACTTTATAATTTCTCTCTTCAATTCCAACCTCCGTGATGCTCTGTGGGCTTGGTACAGAGGATCGCTGCTCTCCGACGCGGCGCGTGCCTCCTAGCACACAATGGCAAGAAGAAGCACAAATAGGAAGAAAGAAAAAGCACTCTTTTGCTTTTATAGGTGTGGCATTTCAGACGATTTCCGTGATATTTGCTGACCCATTAAGTCTGCCCTATTAAGCTGCACCCTTTTATTTTATTATACGAATGCATTTTGATCCTTTTTGACGGCAGCCGAGAGGAAATAAACAACGTATTTTTAGCTGCTTTTAGGCGTGTTTGCACTTGACTTAGCGAAGGTTTTCATCAGTTCGACACGCATGTGAAGTAATTCGCAAGCAGTTGCGACACGTTGTTCTTTAAGACGGCCTCGAAACTTAAAAAAGCATATAATTCGATAGTAAATACTATTGGGGATTGAATCGGTATAAGCGTTAGACTATTAAGCTGTTGAGCATACTGAACTTAATATTGCGCGCTTCCAGTGTTTTGAATTCAGTTGGAAAACGTTTGTGATGAATTCAAATGAAGTTTTATTGGTTTTAAAAGCGGTTTGATGCAGCTACAAGAGCTAAAAGGCGCAGCTGATTGCAAATCGTGCGTGACGCTGTAAAACATAACTCTGTTATGCGCACGTCGCGCATGCAAATCCAGTGAACTAGAAGATTCACTTCTCATATAAGAAAACAGGCATAAATTCGCAATAATGCGGTACGGATTAAATGCAGCACAGATGATTCGAGATGGGCAAGAACGTGCAATATTTGTGAAAATTCTCGAAAGCAGGAGCTATTTTAACACTGCTGACACTGATTTCCCACACCAACACAAAGAGAGAGTCAAGGAGACATGTGTAAAACGGCACAAGCTATCTTGTCTTGATGCGTCTGGATACTTACATAAACAAACTAACAACAAAAACAAATACATTGCTAATGTGCTTGAAACTTTTTTTCGAATTCACTTCACTATTATAATTTATAGAACTGGAAGTTGGGGCTTAAATTAACAATCCGCATAAATAATTGTATTAGTTTGAGGGCTTTCCACCTCAAGTCACAACTCGTTCGCGGCGTAAGTGAAATGAAGTTGTCTGCAGTATTCCCGACGTTCCTGCCGCTCGCAGTAATCGCCGCAAAGGTTGGGCAAGCGCACTACAGTAGCAAATCAACGCGAATTAGACCAACGCTTGATACACTTCTGTCAAGTTGGGATTTCTGGGTGTGCACTCTCAATTATCTTCTGCATTCAGATCTCCACCTAACGTTATTAAACCTCTTCCTTTTCATTGGAAATTTTTTTCGTATTGGGGAACTATAGGAGCGGCCATGTACAATTATTCAAATTTATCATTGTACACACGCATATATATATATATATATATATATACATATAGTCATGATAATCTGCTCCCCGTGTCAAGTATTGCTTTATTTAAACGAATTCAACTCATTTCAGGACTCAAAGTGATTAATGCTTACCGACCTCTACTTTTTGCTACTTGCATAGTAGGAGTGGTGGTACCTGCAGTAGGAAGTTTAGAAAACCTTCTTTGAATAGCATCAGTTGTTTTATATAGCTCGCCAGAGGCCTGTGGCTTTGCCAATGCATTTGCTTGAAACTAGCGCATCGAGCTTTATTGATGAGTGTGAGTCGGTCGATAAAGCACTTTTATTGAAGAAAACAAGCAGATTCATACGACAGTTTATTGTAAAATACAAACACCTGAAAAGTTTAGAATGCAATAAATATATAGTCCATCACACGCAAAATCCTGACCAGCAAAGTCGAATACCTTTCCATTACAACCACCATAAGGAGTACTAATCTGAAAAAAGAATACTTACTAATCACCCTGATTATATCACAGAATCGGAGGTCAATGCACGTGCGTTCGTCACACCTGCAAAATACAACGACATTAGTCACCTTCCAGATGCATGCCGCAAACTGAATTGAAATCGGGAAACCAAATCGTAGCAAGAAATAAATGTAAACAAAGAAAAGGTGAACCAAATCAACCATCACTACAACTATCTAATACCCAGGTTCCTCGAGCCTAGCACTATCACGACGCACGCTCTTGTGTGAATAAACAACCCTCCCCGCCTTCACCATCAGCGGCGTTGTTTATCCTCCCCGAGCAACCTGACACTCTGTACTCAACTCAACTGGGTGTAACCGGTGTGGAAGTACACAGTATATGGTAACATGGTAAAACACTAGATAACTATGTAGACTATACATACCTAATTATAAACAATCTTCACTCGTCTGTCTTTCCCTGTTTTCAACGCGTTTCACCCTGACTTCTCTCGCCTGACGCTACAATCTCACTGTCACTGTCTGCTACTAACAAACAACTACCTTCTTCTTTGTGTTAGAATTATTTAATCAGCATCATCAGCATAAAAAATTGACATACACATGACAAAAACCTAGAACTAACATTAAACTAAAATTATTCTTAAATAATCCATCGACATCGAGCTTTAGACGACTGTTTTCATATCCTGTATTCCTTTTATCATATATATTATCGGTATCGATGAGAATGTTCTACTTGCTTCTGTTCAATGTTTCGGAAAATAAATATCATTCATCTATTGAATTGAACCTATCGCGGATCAATGCCTAATAATAAATGAATTACGACTTACGCATCATCAAATTCATTAAAACCGCCTGCCCATGCCGCCACCATTCTGCCCGTAGCCGCCGCCCCCACCACCGCCATAGTTGTTACCTGCAATCACACCAACAAGACGCACCAGCATTAGGAACAATTACGTTACCCCACACAAAGGTCCACCTTTCTTAAAATTACCATAAGGTGCTGGTCGATTCGATTGGAAGTTGTTCCTCATTGGGCCACCGCTGCCTCCACCCCCGCCGCCGCCCGAGTTGTATCCCTGTTGATACCCTCCACCGAAACCTTCATTAGGGCCCGGGCCCCAATTACTGTTACTGTTGTAATTATTGGGGCCGTTGCCGCCGCCACTACCAGAGTTCCAATTGTTATCCCATGGCCCTGGACCGTTATTCCAGCCTCCACCGCCACCACCTCCGCCGCCTGAATTAGAATTGTATCCTTGATTCCAATCGCCTGCTGGCCCACCATTGTTGTTCCCTCCGCCGCCACCACCGCCGCGATTCCAGTTTCCGCCGTTGTTGTAGTTGCGTGGGCCACCGCGCGGACCCCCTCCGCCACCGCCGCCGCGCGGCCCGCCACCACCACCCATGTTACTCCCAGCACGCTCCATTTCAGCTTTGCTGAGAGCTTTTTTGACATCAACGTGTTTACCGTTGATTTCATGCGAACGTTTTACTGCAGAACGTCAAATTGTGAATTAGGAACGTGTTAAACAAGTGCGATAACAAACTACTTACAACAAATCTTATCAACTGAATCATAATCCTCAAATTCAATGAAACCAAATCCACGCTTCTTGCCAGTCTCCTTATCAGTAACAATTGTGCAGCTTAGGATATTCCCATAGTGTTTGAAATTCTCCCTCAGATGCTCCTCTTCAACATCATCCTTTAAGCCACCAACAAAGAGCTTCTTCACTGTTGCACCAGCTTCAGGTCTGCCTATCTCTTGCCTAGGCACAGCTCTCTTGGGCTCCACCACTCTACCATCGACACGATGCGGCCGTGCATTCTGTGCATCATCCACCATATGCGCTCTGGAATAAGTAATAAAACCGAAGCCCCTGGAGCGCTTCGTCTTCGGATCTTTCATCACCACCACATCGACGATGTCGCCCCATTGCTCGAAGTGCTTCTTCAGTGAATCGTCAGTGGTGCGGTAGTCCAAACCACCAATAAATAGCTTCCGGAAGTGCTCCGGTTCTTGCGGAATGTTGAGATTCGCCTTCGATTCCTGATAGCAATACATGCCGCAATGAATGTTTTTGACGAGGACGAAAAAAAGATGAGTGACGCTTTAATGGCGCCGGACGAGTCGGCGATCGAATTGAAGTAAATGCAAACATACAAAAACACTTACCACGTCTTCGCCAGACATGATTAAGCGATTGCGGAGTTGCGATAATCTAGAAGGCGCTGACCACGGATGCAGGAGTTCAACTATACGGCGTAATTCTTCACTTATTAACTGAAATTCGAAGCAGATCGAAGATGGCGACCAAGCCGTGCAATACCACGCCACAGAATGACAATGACGCCGCGTCAATTTCGAGAAACAGCGCCAAACAAACACGAGCAAGCGCGAGTTGAAACGATTGTCTTTGAACGAGGTGGCAAGGCTTGTGTAGCTGCAACGGACGCATCAGACACGAATGCCACAATTAACCGATATTCAACATTTTCAAAGTTCAAACTGACAACACCGAGGGCGCACTGCGTGCACACGAAATTACAGTTTACATTACAAGCCCAGGCGCCCAGGTGTTTCCGACGTTTCCGAGCTAAACATAAATGGCAGATATGGCAAATTAAGTTGAACAGAATTCAACGCAAACAAACCGAACAGCGAAGGTGAATAAAAGTGCACGTGAATTGTTGAAACAAATAAAGGAGCAAGTCATTTTATAGTTCTTAGTAGCCGTTCACAAGTTTAGTAAGTAAGTATTCATCATTTTGGTTGTGCCCTGCCCAAACGTTTAAGGTTATTTCCTATTCAAAATGAGCAACTATAGCAAGCAGGTGATTGAAACTAATTGCAACTGTGCTTTGTAGATAGTGATGTCTTCTGGCAGACCGATAAAATGCGTCGTAGTGGGCGACGGCACCGTAGGCAAGACTTGTATGCTCATTTCCTATACAACAGACAGTTTTCCAGGCGAATATGTTCCTACAGTGTGAGTATATCCAAATAAAATAGCATTGCTGCTTCAGGGTTCATCCCAGACCAACTAAAAGAGCACTCCACAACACAAACTGTGTGGTATCAATCATGTCAACCTGTTTTAAGACTATGTTCAGTGATTCTTATTGGGACTGCATCACGTTTTAGTTTTGACAACTATTCAGCACCAATGGTTGTGGACGGCATCTCCGTCAGCCTCGGCCTATGGGACACAGCAGGGCAGGAAGACTACGATCGCCTGCGGCCTTTAAGCTACCCACAAACGGACGTCTTTCTCGTCTGCTTCAGTGTGGCGTCGCCGTCCTCCTTCGAGAACGTCACCTCCAAGTGGTATCCAGAGATCAAACACCACTGCCCCGATGCACCTATGATCCTCGTTGGGACCAAGATCGATCTCCGAGACGACAGGGAGACACTCGCCGCACTAGCGGACCAGGGCCTGAGCCCCATCAAACGCGAGCAAGGGCAGAAGCTAGCGAACAAGGTGCGAGCCGTCAAGTACATGGAATGCTCGGCGCTGACGCAGCGCGGCCTTAAGCAAGTCTTCGACGAGGCGGTGCGAGCAGTCCTGAGGCCAGAGCCGCAGAAGCGGCGTCAACGAAAGTGTCTACTTATGTAAAACACTCGCAGCTACTGGAAAGCCAACACGTCGGTCTCTTAACGTCTCTTAAGCAGCAGCCACTCACTAAACTCGTAGAGCTATTTTTCGAATATTTTTATACGTCAATTACTCGCGCGAATCGAAGGCAACGATCTAACGTTTACCATGTGCCATTCTGTTGACACTGCGATGATTTACTAAGTAAGGGAGGCATGAAATGAATCAAAACTCACACTCACATTGACAACAGGCCAAAGTTAATTTTAAGTTACTAGTCACTGACTTTTTTACTCCACGTTTTAAATTAATTTAATAAAAATAACTTACTTGTACCAAATCAAATCTCTTGTTAATCAAAAAACTGCAAGCATAGATGATATCTGTCTATGACTACGCACCACCCCTGAAGTGACAATTTAAATATTTATTTAAATTATGTAGCACAATATATCAATATCATATAAAATAACAACTTACTCAATCTTCGTCAGATTAGCCTAACTTAATCAACTGCCATCTCCCTCAGCGTCAGTACAAGCACTTTCTCGCCATCTTCTTTGTACACATGAGAATAATTTAATTAAATCGATTCACCAAAACACCGCGGAATGTCGCATAAATATCTTACTACGCCACCTTGCTTAAAACAGTACATAAATGCGTAATTAAATAATAAAAGAATTAAATACTTAATGCTTCGAACATAACTGGCGACGTGTTTACTTCGAGTGTTTGCCGCGTTTGCGCCGTTTCTTTTTGCCGCTCCCGCCAGTGCTATTGTTGCCATTTGTGATGCCAACATCACCGGCGGACGTTATCACCGCCTCGGCTTCCTCTACAATTATCGACGTATCTGGCTCCGAACAATCGTTAACCCCATTATCATTACTATTTCCATTGCCATTGGCGATGTCCACGGCCTCCGCATCCTGATCAATGGGCTGTGTCAATTCTAGGGATATGATTTTCTCCTGTAGTGTCTCCACCTAAAGACGAGCATCGTTAGTCACATATTAATCCACCGCCTACAAGTGCTGCATGCGATGAAAGTGCAATCACTACGTTACTTGAATTACTCTTGTCATGTCATGCTCATGCTGAAGATGATGGTGACGGAACACAAAACAGTGTCGTTACTTGTTAAACTAACCGGGTGCAATTTGTCATGCTGGGTTGCTGAGGGGGTGGTTTTCATCTCTCGCACACGCGCTACACTACCTCTTTCTCAATCAGCTTCTCCACATACTCGACGGTGCGCACACGCCGCTCCCCGGTGGCGGCGTCGATGTACTCCTCCGTCTTGCGCGTCACCGTCTCGTTGAGCACCTTCTCGGACTCGCGCACCGTGTGCGTGGCGCCTGGAGTGGCGCGCACCGCCAGCCGCGGGAAATCCGCCGACGAGGGGCGTAACACCGCGCATGCAATGTTAGTACGCTGCGCATGCGCAACAACAAATTAGATAATACAAAGTTAAACAAGTCACATTACGAGACAAGTTAAGGGGCAATTGGTTAAATCTTAATTACAGCTAGCATGTCAACCAAGAGAATATGAGACAAACCTCGTCTTTTTCCTCTGGAACGTATTCATCAATCTTCTCCCCATCGGTGATATCATTGAGGGTAACACCTGGACTTACCATGTCCGTCATGGTCTTGATTACCATTTGTGCTTGCATCGCGTCCTGTTCCAGAGACTTTAATCTTGCTTGTCTCCATGCAGCGCGCTTTTCAGCTCTGCGAGCACGCTCTTCAGCTGGAGAGAGTGCTGCACCTTCGTCTTCATCAGTGAGGAGACCTTCTTCCCGCATGCGATCTTTCATCCTACGTTCTGCTGTGGCAGTACGGACGATACCCAATGTGCTTTGCGGTCTGAAATCAATACAAATAACTGCATGACAACAAGTAATACAAGATTCCACAAAACAAACCTTGATTGTGCCAACGAATCATCATCATCATCATCTTCATTAGACTGATCTGAATGTAGATAGTCTGGAAGCTGCGCAATTTTAGCCGCCTCCTCTGCGCGCATGCGTTCCACTTCATCCGGACTGAGATAACTAAAGACTTTGTCTACAAGCAATACAAAATAAACCGTTGATACTGTTTCAGAACAATTAACATTTTTCGAGATGTATCATACCTGGCTTGGGAGATGCTTTAACACTCTCCTCCATTGCATTTTCAAAAAACTTCTTCTTGTCACTCACGGACATTTTGTAGTTGCTATTGGGCGATTGAGGCGGCTACAAAATGAAAGCAGTCATGAAAAAACTACCAATGACTCAGCAAAAAAACAAAATGCAACGAAACGAAATTGATAAATAACTCAAACCAAGTAAACATCAGCAAATACCTTCACTTCCGGCATTGAAAAACGCTTAAAGAATGATTCACGTTGTTTACCATTATTAGCAACTGCACTAATTGTACCAAAATTTGATTGCGTTTTTGTTGATGTTGTTGACGTTGTTAGCGTCGACTTATCTCTCATCACCAAGGCATCAGTTGATGTGCTTGATGTCTGCTTCAAAGTCACAGTCTTCTTACCAGCGGAACCTAGAGAACTACAGGCACCAAATGGGTGAGAAGCAGGTACTGGGGAAGACGTAGACATAGGTTTCTTTGAAAGTGGTGCCGGCGCAGCTTGATTCTTATCAATTTTCTCGGGAACTTGTTGGTGGATAACTTCTGAAAGTCTTCTAACTGCATCTGGAAGTGGCGAAGGTGGAGCTGGTGGTAGGTCAGTCCTTTGTTCGCCTGTAATACCCTTCCCAACAAAACATAATGGCGGTGGAGGTAATATGTTCTCTCCTACACCCCCTTCTTGGATTCCCTTTGCCTGGTTGGTAGTACCTTGTTCTTCATCGGTTTCGGATGAAGATGATGATGGTGGTAACGTATGCGGTATGGGTGGAGGTGGTCCAATTGGCAATTCTAATACAGTCGTTTTGAACACAACATCATCATCTTCGTTGATTGTGATGAACTCCAGAAGAGTTTGGGATAGCCGGTGATCTTTGTACTTTTCCTGTTGTTGCTCTATTTCTGTAGTTGTTCTTAGCGGAGCTAATAAAGACAGAGGCGGCATTATTGGCATTGAAGTTACTGTCGGCGGCTGCATACTATCCAATCCCAAGTCCCTCGCAAACAAATCGGCCATTGCATACCGCGAAGTAGGTGACGATGGTTCCACCTCATAGTTTGCAATATCCTCAATTCGCAGTGTATCACGTCTCTTCACCGAAGTATCCTCCTTATCCTCCGATGGCTTTTCATTTTTATGCCCTAAATCAATTACAGTATCTCTGCGCCCTTCCAATGCAAAGTTGAGGCTATCATCATCACTGGAGTACAAGCGAATCTCTTCGAAACTCTCGCGATCATCTTCAGCCGCCATGCTGTTAGCCTCCAAAAGTACTTCCATAATATCTCCAGTTTCTGGAAATTGTCGAGTTACTTCGATGGAACTTTCAAGTTCAGTCTCACTTAAAACTTCTGGCTGGAGAAGATCATTTCCGTCTTCTGTTGCCGAGATTTTAATGCTCTTGGACGGATTCGTCTCTGATGGCGTTGGTTCAATTATAATTGGTATCGCACTAATTGTGATGATCTTATTGTCAAAGGAGACACGCCGCTGAGCTTTCTGAAGTGGTGGTAACTGTTGAATGGGTGTCGCTTGTGGCACTGGTTGAATTGTCAATGGTGATAATGGGGGACACATTTTTATCACCACCTTGCTGCTGCCTGTATCTCTCGCTACCTTCTCCTGCGGTAGTTCAGAGTAAGACTGCGCTGTTGTTGCATAAGTCGGCGTGGGTGGTGTACATGTAAAAGACGCAGATGGCGGTGGTGGAGGTTTTGTAGGCCTCAAAACCCTCTCATCCGTTTGACTCTTGTCTTTCTTCGACTCCTGCAGTGCAAAATCAAATCATCATCTGCACGCCTCCGATTCCCAAGCACTTTGGCGGTGTTCTACCATACGTGTAGATGAAGACATAAGCGTGTTGGTGAAGGCAAAAACACAAAAAGCACACAACAAACATAAACCTATGCACCTTCGCCAAACGATACCTACTGAGGGAAGTCAACAGAAATCATTTTTACCAAAAATATATTCATCATCATCCGATAGAGAGATAGATATCACATCAATTGTGTGTTTGAGTGTGTTCGTTTTGGCCACCAAAAACATTTACAACAAAGTTTGAACAGATTGCACACCTCGTTTACAACACCATCATAAACACTTGATATTTTCATAGAATATATCCGGTTAGCTTTAACATCCACATTGAAATATAATAGAATCAGTTGAATTTAGCTATATAAAAAAGTGTAGCGAGAAGCAATTGTCTAGGGCTGCGCCAGTGTCTGAAAGAGTCACAAAAACGAATCACGAATTAATTCGGCGACCCAACATCGATTACACATCAACATGCGTGACAACATCAATCAATCGGAGCGGTAGTCTTTTGGTAAAAATAATCACGCGGTCTAAAACTAAATATAGCCAAATAACAAATTAATAGAAATGAAACAACAAAAACGCAAACAGTACACGATTCTCGACTTGCCAAACAAGTGAATTGGTAATGGTAAACAAGTGAACACATTAAGCACACAATATAAACTAATAGCACGTATATGAGAGAGTACTCACTGTTGGTTCCTGCGCAGCTAGCGTATGCTTACTCATCACAATGGTGGTCGTTTTGAGCTCGCTATTTGGTCCCCCTGGCGATTTCGGCGGCGCTATCGCCGCTCCAACCGTCCCTGTTGCAGCCTCATTTGCCAAAGTCTCCACAGCGCGCACAACATCCAGCACTTTGTCGGCTGGCGATGATGTCGTGCCCACAACTAACGCGGATTCGTCGTCTTTCTTCCGCCGTTCCTCTTTCTCCTGCTCTTGTTCAAACTGTACCAACTCATCCGCCATGCGTTGTTCTTCTTCTTTAACATTCGTGACACCATCGTCATCTGCTGCATCTAATGAGCTGACACTCTGCGACCTACTGCTGACAGAGCCTGCTCTTGCAATGCGACCCTCAGCAACAGCCCTCTCAACATCCGCCTTGTCGTATCCTTTGCATACAATCATGTGGATAGTATCTCCGCAGTGCCGAAGCGTATTCACAGCTTCTGCATGTGTGGCACCCAGAAGACTACGTCCGTTGACCTCGAGGAGTCGCATGCCAGCTTTAAGTCGGCCGTCCCGTCGCGCGGCGCCTGTGGAGTTGACTTTTGAGACAAAGACGCCCTCATCGGAGCGGTCCAGTGGATTACCGCGTTGTCCTTGCAGACCGCCCTTAATGTGCATGCCGAGTTTCTCATTGGCTTCTTTTACAATTGTCATTGTCTATAAAATTGTTAGGATTAAGACGGTGTTGTACAGGGCAAGGTAAAATTGGTGAATGACTTACAACAAAGTCAATGTATTCAATCTCGAGAAGCTTGTGCAAAGTTAATCGGTTAATCATTAAAATCG
The DNA here is from genome assembly GCA_027574925.1 of Ecitoglossa quadriceps. NCBI lineage: Eukaryota > Metazoa > Arthropoda > Insecta > Coleoptera > Staphylinidae > Ecitoglossa > Ecitoglossa quadriceps. The sequence goes on along the minus strand of JAODGC010000012.1, from coordinate 1,033,674 downwards.
CCAGCGAACAAAAACTAAGTTTTTAATATAAATAATAAATGAAGAGATAAGTCTCGAAATACGATTAACGCATTAATATAATTGAAAAACAAGTAGAAATGTATAGTAGAAGTTAGTTAAGTACCTGATACCCTTCTGGAAGTGGATCATGTCTAATTGTCAGAGTAATTTGGTCCCCAGGACGAAGAAGTTCCATCACCGCCTCCTGGTGCGTCGCTCCCGTTACGTCGGTTCCGTTGACTTTAAGAATTCGATCTCCGACACGAAGCTTACCACAGCTGGCTGCTGTACCACCAGGTACCATCTAGAAATATCGAAAGAGAGGGGTGAGGAGAACAACGAATGTTTAATTTGTTCGCAATTGCCTTACGTGCGAAATAAAAATGCCTGGTTCTTTGGCACCAAAAGGAATACTTGAATGATCAGTACCACCAATGATGCTGAATCCTAAGGACCCCCCTGCTTTGCTCAAGCAAACATCCTACAGACAAACAAAACAACGTACTATTCACCTAAACAAAGATTAAACTCGCCAAAATCTAAAGTACCTAAAAAATCAACCAAACAAAAGTATGCAAAGAAACTGTCGTACACAGTGGAAACAGAGAATGGAAATGACAGTGTGTAGAGAAGCGGCGTGAGGCAGAAGATCAATAGGAAAGTGGGACTGTTCTCCACTGGCGCATGTCCAGGTCGAGGGCATGGTTAACTCAAGTCAAGTTAAGTCAGATTAAAATTAGTACTACAGCGTGCGTGTCCCCACTCCTTCTCCTCCAAGTGTGAATTACTGTGAACTCTGTGTGTGTCTGGTGAGCGCGACTCTGGGATGCTATACCTCAATGATCATCGCTGCATCTGCGAGCTTATTGTCAGTGATGCGCGTCACGACCGTCTCCGTGAACGTGCTCTTGGTGATGGTCTCGGTGACGCGTCCGGGCGCGGTGGGCGCGGGCGGCAGCTCGACGGGCGTCTCCGGCTTCCGGATCGTCACCGTCACTTGCTGCTGCGGCTGCATGTGTGGTGCGTGTGGGTCTGTCGCCGAGGGCGGATGCGAGGAGGAGGAGGAAGCGGCGTGGGAGTCAACATGGGAGGGGTTGAGGAAATGGGCGGGAATCATGGCCTGAAACTCCTCGCTCGTGATGGGCTTCGGCAGTACCTGAGCATCGGTGTCTCCTGCATCAGCTGCGACACCGTCAGCACCCCCACTGCTCGAGTCTACCGAGGCAGTGGGCGTAATGCGTTTGCGCGGGGCTGGCTGGGGCGGGGCGGCGACAGCACCGTTGGTTTTATGCTCGGTGCCTGGCTCATCATTAGGTTTATTGGATGATGAAGAATCAATCTGCAATGGAAACAATGCACAATGAATAAACACCTCAGAATCCCGGAAAATAAATAACGTAAATACCTTTCTGTCTAGTTCTAACGACCGTCGATAACTCGAGTACACCGCCCCCGGTCTGTTCGCCATATAACTATTCGCCGCGTATAATCCTGTATAAGGTTTAGGCAAACCAAACAACCGCGGCGATTTTTGATCAGGGGTGTTACGTCCAGCACTTTGCGGCACGCCCGTTTGTGCTACCTCCCTCTCCACCACCAACCTTACAAAACGCTCCAATCCTGTTAACATCCCCACGGCTTGATCATGTGTGGCGCCCGTTAGGTCAATACCATTAATTGATACTACCCTATCCCCCACCGCCATTTTACCATCTCTCTGTGCCACACCCCCATCCGTAATTCTACTTACATAAATTGCCTCCGAATCCCCTTTAAACGCTGGTGATCCTCTGCCCCCTGCTATACTAAAGCCCAAGCCACGAGAATCCCTAATGAGTGTCGTATGTATCGCAACCAAGTGCACGCCTTCATCTGCAGCCTCGTCATTATTGGCAGTAGCGACTGAGGAACCTGGAGATGAGGCGTTAAACGACGCGAGAGGTTGTGGTATTGTCTTTTGATTGGAACTGCCACCGTTCAGCGTAGGAGTGGGCGTCGTAGGTGTTGCAATGCGTGTGACTTCACGACTAATTTCAAAGATCAGCAATGGGCCAGCTGCTTTAAGCACTTCGACGGCATCGTAGTGACTGACGCCAACCAAGGAATGCTCGTTGACGGTGAGCACTTTGTCCGCGACGCGCAGGCCTGCCAAGTCCGCAGGCCCGTTGTCGGTCACGCGGGAGATAAAGATACCCTCATCGTCACCCTTAAAAGGTGTCGAACCGCAACCCCCGGCGATAGACAGACCGAGGCCGGCACTTGAGCGCTCTATGTGGATCTCGTACTTTTCTTCACGGAGCTCCACCAAGTGTTGATGGGAATGCGGTTGGCGTTGGGCATCATACTCCCCAGCTAGAAAGAGAGGAGCATAGTTTACAAACAAACTATGTTAATGTTTGCCAAGTTGTGTACAGTTTAATGTTGAATGTTAATGGTTTGTACCTCTAGCTCGCGCAAAGCGCAAGTTGGTTGTTGCTGCCGATGCAGGTACACGACTTCGAATGCGTATCACCGACCCTTTGCCTCTGTCTCCCTTCTGGAGAAAGTTACGAGGTAGGGAACCAGGCCCAATGTGGATAGTGCCAGCATTGCTCTTAATCCGAATTTTTGGCAATGTACTCGTCATGTTAGTTTAGCATTATCACAGGTAGAACGTAAGATAGATACAAGGCAGCAAGTTGTCAATTTACAGCAAGTGGGAAGAAAATCAACTATGAGAAAACGTGGAAAATTCCGGAACGACCAAGTGAGTCATAGGAACGTAGCTCACGTTCACCTCACGCCAATCACACACATCAGCCACTGTTTGTTTATACTTTGTTAGTACTATGGGCGCACACGATAAGATTACAAATGCCAGCCGATGATAACCCGTTAAAATGGTCGGAAAGGTGCCACCCGGTGACTTGTGACTCGCAGGTAATGCGTACAACTGACTAGCTGACTTAAATAGTTACCTTGACTGCTGGCAACACTGCGCACGGACTCCGCCGGTGTCGTGGAGGTGGACACCACACTCGTACTGTCCTCTTCCTTGCGCTTCATCGCCTGGTTTGCGAAACAAAACAGATTAGTAACCAATGCCGATACCGTAAACACTAAACAGATGACATCATTGGATGGCATAATAAACAGGCGTGAAAAGAAACAACAGCAATGCATTTCGTACACATGATACATACATAGTCCTACGACAAACAAAACGATGGAATTTCATTCCACAAAACAAAATCGGCCGCTGTAGCCGAACACGGAGTGAAAGGTCTGCACAGAATGGCCAAAGTCGTGACTTGATCTTTCTCTTCACCTTTCTTCCTCATGTCTTCCTCGAGCATGAACTCCACAGTCATGGTTAGCAGATTAATACTAGTAAACTAGTAACAAGCAACAACAAACAGCACCAGCAAGACGGAACAGAAACACGAAGCATTTGCAACAAACAAAAAAACGCAAACGTTTTGAGTGAGTGAGAAACCTGTGCAATTATAGACGCCATCTTGTCCCTATCAACGCTGGCGGCGGCATTGATGCGCTTATTCTTGAGATGATGGGGCGTGTCGCGTCGGTGGAGGCGCAATGGGCGGGCAGCGTCCACGTCCTCATCCTCCTTACAACCTTCACCGCCCACGAAGCCGACTACACGCCTCCGTGTCGTCTCCTAGAGGCAACCAAACATTCAAACAACAACGCACTCATCAACAGCACACAAAAACCCCTCACAAGAAATGAAACGAGAAATACCCTCAAATAAGAATCACTTAGTAACATTTAGTAAATAATTAGTAGCACTAGCTGAACGAAATCAAAATAATGACCACTCACATCATCTGTATCATCCTCCTCACTTTGATCCTCGCCGGTGGGTGGTGCCTCGGTGCCGCTGACCGCGTCACGCCCATTGATAGGGAGTGCTGTGTGCGCAACGGTGGGTGGCGGCGGTGTTGGAGGTGGGGCGTGTGCATCGTCGTGCGCATGCGCGTTAACAGCTTCGGCGATAGGTATCTGCGAGCCGTCGGCGCCGCCCACCGGGCCCTTGGTAAACAACTTGTGCGCCTTGGCTTTGAGCTCGCGTGGATGGGGCGTGTTCTGGCGGACGAACGGGGTCTGAGAGCAGGGTGGACATATCAATTACCCAAAGATACATAAATGAGAATTAAAATAAGCAAAAGCAAAAACAACATCTATATCTAGTGAATAAAATATTATGTACGGTAGGTACCTCCCGATTATCCTGATCCTGTGAGTCAGCAAACTTCACCGAATGGGTGCGACTCGCTTCACGTTCCTCCCAGTCCTCATCGTCATCGTCATTCACAGAGGCGGCGGTGTGATTGCCAGGATGGTCATCTGCGCGCAAAACAACAGCACCACCGTTAGCAGTGCTCACATCGCAGCGGTACAAACGACCGTCAGCGGCTATGTGTGCAATTGTGGGCGTGGTATGCGAGGAAACAAAGAGTGCAACAAAAGGGGAACATGAAAACAAAACAGAACTCAAAAACAGAAGCCCAATCGCAAGAAAACCAAGCGTCGCCACACGAGACTCACCAATCGTTGGTTGATATTCTTGCTGCGGTAAAAGAAAACACGTCAACACCGTATTTCCCGTTTGAGGATCAGTATCTGTCTGGAAGGTCAGCATCGGTTGGGCTTGATTCTCACTCAGCCACACAGCCTTCAACGCCAGCTGCAGCAGCGTGTACGGCAGGAAGGGCAGTTTGTTCCCAGACACGTCCAAGACATGCAATCGCTCACAATTGCCGATCGTATCCGGCAACATTGTCAACTTGTTATCCCGCAAACTCAACACGCCCAACTCCACCAGGTTACCGAACTCTTCTGGTATTGTCGTCAGCGAATTCCTATCTATATTCAAGTTCGTCAAACGAATCAACCGCCCGATCGCAGAGGGAATCTCGTTGAGAAAGTTCTCAGTCAGTATCAATTCCTGGAGTGCCGTACAAGCCCCAATGTTGGCATTGAGCAAAGACAACCTATTTTGATCCACTTTGAGGATAGTAAGTTTTGACAGTCGTCCTATACCATCCGGCAACGTTTCGAGGACATTCTGGGAGAGGTGCAAGTCGGTGAGGTTCTCAAGGCCAGATATTTGCTCGGGAAGAGCCTCTAGGCGATTTTCGGAGAGATCCAGACACGCCAGTTGTTTCAACTGGCCTATTTCAGAAGGCAAACGTTGCAGAATATTGTGATCCAGCCAGAGTTCTTGCAGGGCAGGCAGGGAACCAATGTGAGAAGGCTAAAAAACAAATTTTGGGCGTAAAAGAAATGAAAGACGAGTGTAGAGAATACTAACCAATTCGTCGATTTCATTGTCACCCAAATCAAGCCGCTCTAATTTGGACATATGCGCCATAGAAGCCGGCAACTCCTTCAGTAGATTCTCTCTCAGTTCAAGGGACGTCAAGGACGTTAGATTCCCAAAGTCAGCAGGAAGTGCCGTTAGCGACATATCATTCAGTCCCAGCACCGTAAGTGATTTCAACTCGCTGAAGGCAGCTGGTAAACGCGCGATGGGATTGGAGCTAAAGTCGGCCACCTGGAGGGATTGGAGTGTGCCAATTGTCTCTGGAATGTCGGGGATATCTGTGCAGATAACAAGCATCAAATAAATGCGTTTTTCTTTAGATAAATTCGGTAATGAAATGAAAGCTGTGCGTACTCTCCAGAGTTGTTTATTGACAGTTAAACTATCTAAACATTGTGCTATTTTCATTCAATGTGCTCGTCCCAATTTAAACTAAACCAAGTGAAGGAAGTCAAGAAAGTATGGAGTGTAATCCAATTGTGATAATGTGATTATCATGATAATTACCATCATATCAGAGTTCATGGCAACTTTGGCCACAATAAGTACGTACCATTGCGGGAGACGTCCAGCTCGACGAGATTCTCGAAATTTTGTATATCGGACGGCAGCTTGTGGATCTCATTGTCGCTGAGGCTAAGCTTACGCAGGCGCTGCAGCCGGAAAAAGTTCTGCAAAGCAATTCGTTCAATTAGCAACCTTCAAAACAATCTGCGTTAGAATGCTGATGATTGCCAGCGGCCAATACATGATGCAATTCAATTTGCAACGATTGGATGACTATAGATCTGATATTCAGCGGAGAAATTAGAAAACAATAGTACGCCACAGTCACTGCTTTGGAATGTGACTTGATTTATGTTGAGGAAGTAGAGTCACAGCTATCCGAACCACTTGTTTGAATAATAATGCTGAATTAAAAGTGAGCAGCAATTCTGATAAACAAATGTCCACCGGAATTAGTGTAAGCTACCAAGCGATACCCGATTAGGGAACGCGTAAAATGGAATACACTTGAGTGAAAACTTTGTAAAAACCGTGGCGAATCAACAAAAAACATGTAGCAGTCAATTGCAAACAAAACAACCGATGCTACATCGGATAGCAGCCACATTTATCGACGGAAAAACAACTAGAACAACAACGCGGAAGAAGTAAAAGAAGCAAACAAATTGCAATTTGGTGGTTTACCCTAGGTAAATCCCGAATGTGATTCGCATCCAGGAGCAGCTCCTCGAGGCTGCGCGCATAGCGCATGATATCCTCCGGCACCGTCGGCAGCGAGGCGTGCCGCTTGTCCACGTACTCGATCTGCCGATTGCATCCCTTAAAGATGGGAATGCAGCGAAACATCGTGGTCGTCGCGCGCACACCAATGGCACTCACCGCACTCGCCTGGGGCCCTGTTAATCCTGCGCTCCGCACTTTTTACGCGCTTTACGCCGATTTACACATCACACTACACGCACAAGCGCCGCGAGCACGACCGGACGCCATGAACAAAAATGTCCAACTGTCGTACCGCTTCGAGGAAGTGGCAACAAGGGCAACAAGTCGAAAACGAAGCCAGGCGTGCCGCCACGAGGATAACATGAGCAGAACGAACACATTTGAAGCGTCTTCGTGCAATCCCGGAGATGTCATTGAGTGTCAATCCCCGTGTAACGAGTCCCTACAAAGTTTAACGAAATCCAGCAAAAATTCAATAAATACCAATTAAAACCAATAAAAATCAATTCACCGCAGTGCAGAAGTCGACGCAAACACAATGCATGCCCACTCGCAGTATTGAGCACCTCAAATCAACGCTTCCGCCAGCATCAGCTGCATAATGAGCCAAAGTCTTGACACAGCCTCATCGTCCACCGCAACAATTGAGAAAATGCCTGAGGATGATTCCCTAGCCACAAGCAAGCAGTCACAATCTCTGAAAAAGTTCTCCTCTGCATCAGTGACAAGTGGACTTGGCACAGACCCTTCAACAGCCACCAAACCAAAAATAGTAACAGTGAAACACCCAGAGAGCAACAAGCCAAAGCCCACCACAAAGAAGACGAAGCCACTGCAGGCTGACTTGGATGTGACTAAGGAGTTCCTGCGCTGCCGTGACGAAGGCTTCAAGCGGCTGGATCTCAGCAAGTGCAATATTACATTGCTGCCAAGCACAGTGAGAGATTTGACACATCTAGCAGAGCTCTACTTGTATGGGAATAAAATATCTGCCCTTCCAAATGAGATTGGTAGTTTGACAAGTCTACAAACATTGGCACTGAGTGAAAACTCACTCACTTCACTGCCTGAGTCACTGTGTGGGTTGAAAGCAATCAGAGTGCTTGATTTAAGACACAACAAACTCAATGAGATACCTGATGTTGTGTATAAACTGAAGACATTGACAACACTCTTCCTGAGGTTTAATAGGATCAGAATTGTTGATGATGAGATTCAGCATTTGAGTAATTTAACAATGCTAAGTCTCAGGGAGAATAAAATCAAAGAGTTGCCAGCTGGCATTGGGAAGTTGACCCTCCTGATCACATTTGATGTGTCACACAATCACCTGGAGCATTTACCGACTGAATTAGGCAACTGTATCAATTTATCCACCCTTGACTTGCAGCACAATGAACTCTTGGATGTGCCAGGGTCAATTGGGAACCTCCAACAGCTCACCAGACTGGGCCTGAGATATAACAGACTGTCCAGTGTCCCTTCCACACTCAAGAATTGCACCAACATGGATGACTTCAATGTGGAAGGCAACCAAATAAGTGTTCTACCAGAAGGTCTTCTCTCCAGCTTGATAGAACTGAGGAGTATTACGTTATCAAGGAATAATTTCACTGCGTATCCCTCCGGAGGTCCGTCTCAGTTCACAAACGTGGACGCCATTAATCTGGAGCACAATACGATCGACAAGATACCGTATGGCATCTTCTCAAGGGCGAAGCATCTCACCAAACTCAATATGAAAGAGAACCAGCTGACGTCTCTTCCTCTTGATGTGGGCACATGGCTGAACATGACTGAGCTCAACCTCGGCACCAATCAGCTAGTTAAACTCCCTGATGACATCCAATGTCTACAGTCGCTGGAGGTGCTCACGTTGTCGAACAACCTTCTGCGACGTGTGCCGCCTTCCATTGGGAATCTTCGCAAGCTACGTGTGCTGGACCTCGAGGAGAATCGGTTGGAGCAGTTGCCGAATGAAATTGGCCTCTTGCGGGACCTACAAAGGCTAGTCGTGCAGTCGAATCAACTGACGTCGCTACCACGCGCCGTTGGACATCTTAGCAACCTGCAGTACCTGAGCGTTGGGGAGAATAACTTAGCTTTCCTACCGGAGGAAATCGGCACGCTGGAGAATTTAGAATCACTGTATATCAACGATAATCCCGCGCTGCACAACCTCCCATTTGAGCTGGCGTTGTGTTCGAATCTGGCGATCATGAGCATTGAGAACTGTCCGTTGTCACAGATTCCTGGCGAAATTGTGGCGGGGGGACCATCGCTAGTGATTCAGTATTTGAAGATGCAAGGACCTTATAGAGCCATGTGAGGCGTTTGTGCCGACGTGGACAAAACAGTATTATATATTATAATCTACCGTAATAAATGTTTAACGTCACTTTCAACTGTGTGCGATTCCCAATCAATGTTGAATGTCACCAACACCCAGAATTTATAGGGAATGATATATATTCCAAAGTAAGTTCCCCGTAACAAAACTTAAAATAACCGCTTATTTTACGAATAATAAATAACTTACAAGGCTCTTCACTCCGGACCAACGCTCGCACTGCTATACCTTGTCCGCCACGATCGTAATCGACAAATTCCTTTCATCCCACGTAAATGTCTTCGGCAAACTCAATACCTCCGGCTGCGTCAACACCTGGAAGGTCACAGCCATGTCCTGCGCCAGATCATCTGCAATCAGCACCTGTAGCCAACTCCCTTGGGCAACGTACGGTTGCTCCAAGTCTACCAATGTACCGGTCACCGAATGCGCTACCAGCGTGATTGCAGTGTCCCCGAGGACACTCTTGAATGTAAAATGCCGCCCGTGTTTTACCCTACCTCTAATAGCTAAAGGTAATAAACTACCCGCTTCGAGATTGAATACTAGGTGAATGCCGTCAAGTTTCTTCATGTGCAGGAGTTCATTGTCGGCGTCCTCGAAATGCTTCATTGATGAAATTTCACTAGAGATATTGCTGGAAATGTTGCAGAGCGTTGTGGATTGTAGGCCCTTTGCAAGGGTCGTCTTGATTTGCTCACTTTCTTCTTCGGTGATACTAATCTTCTGCTGACTGTCTTTTATTTGTTGTGTCCAGGAGCAACGTGCGCTGACGCCGCTGAGATTGGAGCCGTCCAGCTCAAATCCACGTTCAAGAGCGTCGTGTGCGTTGGGATCCAGTTCGAAGATGCTTTCGCCACGTCGCATATCTGTGATATGCCATGGTCCACCAGAACTGGAAAGATAACTTAAATTAACAGCACATTCGCATAAACTTACGAAGCAACAGGTAAATCGCACACAATTCGCGACACCTGCGTATATCTAGCGAAACTAACACTGTTCAAATCGGATCATAACTCACAAGCGCATGAACAATTCAACTTACGTTGGTAAATTGCTCAACATATTCAACACCCCTACACCATTCCATTGCTGTGCAGCTCTTAGTTCATCAGCACTCACTCCTACAATCTGCACAAATTCCACACTGCCAAACGGCGTTTGCGTCAGTCCTAGCTGCACGTCCCTAGCCATCAACATGTGCTGAATGCGAGACTCGCTGTTATCTAGTGCACAATGCCAAGAAACATGGTCACCAGCGCAAAGAGTGTTTCCCGAATGAAACACATACTTCGCCAGGGATTGCATCAATGTTGCAGGCCATGTTGGTGGTGCAGTCTCACCAGCTTCTCTCTTCAAGCGAAAACTTAGCTCAAAACCGAACCCAGATACGGCTCCATCTCCAACAGCTGTTGCTGCTGTGCTGCCAGGTGTAGCACTTGTGGTGAGCTCGTGAACGCGCCCATCCCCGTGGAGATCCGAGAGACCAAAACTGATGTAGTGCCAATGTTCAGGGATGTTCTCACTTGGTATACCTGGATTGGCATACATTGAGATGTAATCCAGTGGATCTGGTCCTCCAAGCCTAAAAATAGAATTAGAATTAGTAGTTGCTGTGACAACTCTACTTCCAGAGCCCAAAAATAATTTGGAACTTCCTGTTACTCTCACCCTAGCTTAAACTAAATGTAGTATGCTAAATATAGATTAACTTTTGCAGACATAAACTTGGTGACTCACTTTACAGGGCATGTAATGGACTGAGATATAAATTGTGAATGAATTACCAATATTTAAGCAGAGCTGTAACTTGCAATGGATTTACTTGATCAGGGTAGATCTTCCTACAGAGCGTGTAAAGCGCTTCCAGACCTGCAGGCGTTGGAGGCAGCATATTAATGGGTGGTCCCTGAGCCATTCTTAAGAGTTCTCAAAACAGGTCCTGAAAGTAAGCAACAAATTTACATTGTAAAAATTTCCAAAGTGGATGCAGTACTTACAAACATGTAAAACAGTGGAGCCCACCACTCAACAAATGTCAAATAGCATCAGGGGCAAATAAAAAACCATTTTAGGTAAGCAAAACCACACTAAATCAGATTCACACAACTTAAGTCAAAGTGAAACTGAATGAATTTACAGATGTTTAAATAGAAGGCTGCAGCGCGTTGATGCTTATATTGACGCATTACTAAAGGGTGCGGCGCCCTTAAGTCGCGAGAAGGGAATAAGCAGGAATAATGTACAAAAATGTACAAATATATGCGAAGGGAAGAAATAAAAGGGATGGCGTCCGACGCAAACGTCTTTCTTTTGTTTTGTGTAGTGCGCAAGTTACTCAATGACGTCGCTTCAATCCAACTAGAGAGACCTCTCGTACCTCGCGATGGAAATTTTCAATAGTTTAACCTAAAAGGAGCTGAAAATTAGTGAAAGCTGGGAAGTTTCTTAATTTGTTTAATTATTCATTATTATACGCACGGTTCACATAATTTAATTATAGCTCAGTACTCAGAAGTATTTGCGTCGATTTCGAATCTTTGGAGCATTCTGGGATTTGTTTTCTTGAAAAAATGAATGAGGTATAGTCACCTGATTTTATTAATCAATAACTTTGATACAATATTTCTATATAATTGCTTGTAGCTAAAAAGCAGACGTCCATTGCGTGTTGATCGCAGTTTTCAGGCGTCTCGCGAAGAATTGTCTGCTGATTCAGAATCAAATACAGATGACTATTCTGATATGGAAGATCATCATGTTACACAATTCAACCCATCACAAAAGAGTGCAACAAGTAACAATAGTCTTGACCTATCAAAAGGGACACCCAAACCTTCAAGCAGCACACCAACTAGACACAAATCAACAGAAAAATCATTTAGTAGTTACCTGGTTTATCTGGTAATTGCACTGTGCATTGTCATTTTTCCTTTCTTTTGTTTGCCCCAATTAGGCAACAAAAAGGATGGCTTGATCTACCCAGATAATTCATGCATATTTACCTTGCCCTTGGAGGACAATACAAAGGTTGCCATACAATCTGCAGTGCTTGAAACAAAACATAATCATCTGTCAGTCTTACTCTTCATCCATTCAGCAAGATCAATATCTGATCAGACACACAATTTTAACAACATAGAATCAATTATCAAGTATGCTGCATGTGAACTGAACAATAATGGAGAGTATGTTGAGCTAACATCAGAAATCCTTAATTCCAAGGAGATGTTGGCTGACAGGGGGAGGATAATCACACAATTCAAGCCACAGCTTGCAAAGCAACACATTTTGGTTGTTAGACATGTGCAGGATGTTCCCAGTGAGATTGCACCTTTGTTTCATTTGCTTTGTGATCGGTACACGCCTATTATTGCTAAGTTACTGGTAGTTTTTACTTTGGAACATGAGAATTCCAAGATCTTTAGGAACATGTCTGATTTTGATATTGTTGAGAAGGTGTTGATGGATTCCTGGTTTGAGCGAATAGGAACTGATAATTTCGACCCGCTGATTGCGCGGATAACGGCGCAGATAATTCGATTATAATCATTGATGGTTATTGATGAATGCCTGATCCACGCGTCGCAGCTCCCTGTCTTGCTGGAGGAAGTCCTGTACTTGAAGTTCTTTTAATTTGCGTCGTCGTTCCTGAAAGAATATATTATTTTATTATAAATATTGTTTTAAAATTGCGGTTTTTCAAAATGCAGATTTACTTCAAGGCTTAATTGGTTTAAGTGCTGCATTTCGGCACGAATTGCCATGATAACAGGATTCATTCCATTGTGCACCTGAGGGTGGCGACTCATTGGTGGATGATTGGGATCCAGGCACATAATTTGTTCATTCCTATTCAGATTTTAATTATTTGTGTTGATTTTAACGTAGGTAGTTAAGTAGGCTAAGAGGCACAATGGATAGTTATTTTAGCTGAATAAAAATGATTAAATACTTACAGTTGAAGGAGTAAATTTTCATTGGAATTCATTTTGCCTGTAAGTGAAAATGTCTTATATTAAGATTTGAATTATTGAAGCTTTTCACTTCCTGCTGGTACCGCACCCGGAAGTCTTAATCTCACATGCGTGGGAATTACTCAATTGAAGAATGAATGTGATCAAATAGGAAACGCTTACACAATTTTTCTTCTTTAAATTGAACGGTTGGCAACATGCCGAAATAAACAAGAAGCCAACGGACGCGCAACAATTTAAATCATTAAAATCTAAATATAAATGATATAACTTTGGGACAAAACTCAGCAATAGTTCAAGTTTGTGCTTGAATAATATTTGTGTTAGTTTTAATCCGTTTGGTGAATGATTATTGAGCTTTCAACATTGTATTTTCTTGTTTCCTCAAAGACAATTCATCATAGAGAAAACGGATAGTGGATTTGAAAGCACAGCTTGATTTGTTATAAGATGACATTATCAAAGAGCAAACTATTTTTCTCTAAGGCTAATACTTGTTAAAGAAATAGGGAAATACCTTAATGCGTGAATATTTTCTCGAATTCTAATCGTTTATCGTGATTTATTATTTATTACTTTTTGAATAACCACCAAGTTGTCAACGTTGTAAAAGTGGTGCAGATGCTGTGGCGCTGCAATCGATATTTCAAAACTATTGTTTTTAACTTCCTCAAGTATCCTGCAAAGTTGTTAAGAATTATAACCAAGATGAAAAAAAAGCAAACTAATGTTTGTTTAATTTTAGAAAATGTAATTTTGTTAATTGTATCTAGTAATCGATCAATGAATTTAGTTATGTTTTCTTGGCAACCAGGCATTATTTGAGGGCAGCGCCGCAACGCGTCGCTTCGAACGCTAACGACGTCACAGTATTGATCCGCGCGTCTCGTCGACAGCAGCGACTTAGAGCGGCGTTCTTCGGCCGCCATTTTGAAGCCGAATTTGTGCAATTTCTCCAAAGCTTTTTCGAAACCGGTGCCGTGCGTAAAATCTGTGATCATCCGTCCCAAAAGCGTCTGCAGGGCGTTACTTCTTCGTCGTTTTCCAATCACCCAGTTGGACGGACCCAGGTGCGTTGAAATTTTTTTATTTAGACAGTTTTTGGGTTTGATAATTGTCTACAATCTACGTTGCAATTTTCTTAGTTCTTCTCTGTTTTTATTCGTTATTTTATTTTTTAATTATTCCCGCAAAGAGATAACTTTAAGATTTGTTTTGATGCAGATTACAAGCTTAATTTGATTCTCCTTAATGTGTTTATGGTTGTTTTGTTTTCTAATTATATGGAATTAGAGGATGCTGATCTTTGTTTGGTTTTAGTACAAAGGTTCGTTCATTGGGGCCCTGGTGAATTCCTAAATGGTTGTGTGTGGACAGCATGTCGACTCTGCCAGTGCTGGCCTCCAAGGGCGAGAAGGAAAAATCCAAGTATCAATCATTGGACATTAACAAGTTGTATAGAGTTAGTTTGGTAAGTGCTACATGTTCAGAATTTGCCACTATTTGAATGGTGTAGCTTGTGCTGTGTATGTGAGGTTGTTATGCAATGTTTCCTTGCCTAAGTGTTGTTGCTTTCAGGGAGAATCTTCAGAGAATAAGCAGCAAAAAAGCACCCTATCCCAAAAACATGGCATGCAAAGCTTGGGCAAGGTGCCCAACACACGACGTCCTCCGGCTAACTTGCCATCGTTGAAATCTGAACACAGTGGCGCCGATACCGCCGTCTCCCTAGTGCCGTCGAACGGGTCAGGATGGGGCAAACAGGAGACGATCGCACAGACTTCAACAACTACCACAGTTAGTACGCTGTTGTGCAATTGTCAGACTCTTTCTTTACACAAACAATTCTTTTAGATTGCATCAAACAATGCGAACGCTGCCAGCACACCAATCACACAAATCACCGCACACCAGGCAGCTATTGCACTGCCAGTAACGACCACCATTCATCTACCTTCAGCTTCCCTGCCTTCTGGAAACAAAGCATCTGCCCCTGGTGGAATGGCTGCGGCAGCTGCCAGCAGTCTCGACAAGTCATGGAGTTCTGTGATGCTCGGCAGTGCCGAGGCCGGTATTGGCATCGCAGCCGGCGGCGCTGGTGGCGCACATCCACCGCCATACCAGAGTCCGCAATTTCAACACGAGTTCCCCAGCTTATCCGCTGGAGATGGCGTGCTTCCGCCGCGCGCTTCCACCGACGCGCAGTACGCCGCGCCCGGTCTAAGTTTACGCCCACAGACGGAGGGCTCGTGGCAGCAGGGCGGGGCTGGAGCGAATCCTGCGGCGCAAGTGACGGCGGCAGGTATTCAAGGACAGGCACAACGTGCATTTCTCCCACAGTTTATGTTCAGAGGTAGCGGTTCCGGTGGAGGTTCTCCAATGATCGGCGGCCAACAGGCACGTGATCTTGGACCTGGATGTCTCCTACCGTCTCGGCCAAGGCCTGAGCCACAACCAGTTGCGCCACAGCCAAGACAGGAACATGTTGCTCACAGACCCATCATTAAAGAAGAAGACTTGAGCGGAATGGATAATCTTACTGGAGATATGGGGTGGGCTATTAATGACGATATCGATTACAATCAGAAGTTGGCGTTCAGTGACGATGATCTCAAGAAGCCACTGTTAACGCCGACGACCACCGTAAGAGATAACCAACAAGAGCAACCGCAGCAGCAAGAGAGGGATAAACCGTGGGGCAATAATCACTCGTCAACTTTCTCTAATCCAAATGCGGTCAGTCATCTCAGCAACGTTCCGAAGTCGGGACCTTCACGACGTGCACACGACGAGGATGAATTCTCGCAGCAACGACGGCGTCAACAAGCCGAAATCAACAGCGCCGTTGAGAGAGCGAAGCAGCGTAAAGAGGAGGAAGAGAAGAAGTACAACGAGTCACGAGCAGCAGCTGCTAAGAAGCTGAAGGAACTCGATGACAAAATTCTCGGCAAGAATGCGCGGCGCGACAAGGATGATGATAGTGCTGGTGGTACTATTCATCCAGCTGCAGTGCCGCCACAGACTATTGCACCAGTACCAATTCTGCTCCCAGAATGGGAAAAGGAGAAGGATGTACCCAGGAATTCGTCCGCGAATACCGATGATAAACACAAATCTCGTGATACTGATTTCAAGCACCTGACTCAGATTGAGGGACGTGCCACCTTCAGCAAGAAGGATCAGCTTAACAAAGATCACAATCAACAAGGGCAAGGCCAACAAAGCCAACAGCACAGCAACTTTTCCAAACAGTTTCAGCATAATTTGCCTCCACGATTCCAGAAACAACAGCAGCTTAATGCCCAATCATCGTTCCAATACGATGGGAGATGGTCCCAGAGTCACCCAGGCGGCAATAGGACATCGCCAAGCAGTCGAAAATCAAGAGAGGATGATAAAGATCTTGATGATATTAGAGATACAAGAGATTCTCGCGACTCGAGAGAGTCAAGGGACTCCAGGGATGCCAGATATAGAAGACAAGATGATGCGAGTGCAGGCTATACGAGGTCTCATCGCTACTCGGATTCATCCCGGAAGTCATCTGACAGTCGATACGACGATGGGTTTGATGTTCAGCTTGGCAGTGGCATTAGCAGGCAGAGTAGTGATGAAGGTAAACGGCCACAACGTCCTGACAGTCGCGATTCGAGGACTTCTCGACATTCTGAGCCTAGAGACTATAACTCCTGGGCGGAGGACCCAATTGAAGAGAAGCGAAAAGATCACATGCATCACGGACAAAGTGCACAGGCTCTTTATAAAGAACACAATACGCATCGCATGGTCGTGCCCGGACCTATCACCAAGGAGAAGATTGAAGCGGATGATCTTCGCAGCGGTGAACACCGTAACTTGACGCAGTTGAAACGTGGCGCAGGAGGTATGGGCGCGCCTGTAAGCGTTGATGATGACGCGAAAAAGGACGCTATTGATGAGCCAAAGGCATGGGCAGATGCACCTACTGGCATTACTTCTAACGCAAGCAGCAGTGGTGGAAGTGCAGGACTTGCAGGCCAAGACAAGGAGAAAGATGATGATAAGGAGGATATGCTTGGTGGAAAAGAGCGGGATGAAAAGAAGCCGAGGGGATCGACGTGGTCAGGCGGAAATGTAACAGTATATCGCAATTCCTACTCTAGTGGAGTTGGTTCAGGTGGTGGCGGTGGAAATTCAGGCCGGGATGCTAAGAAGAATGCTGTTGGTAGTGGGTCAAGTCGGGGTAATGTGCGAGGTCGTGGCGGCAGGGATGCCGCAGAGTCTGAGAGTGGAGATGACACCATTGAGAATGGTCCCAAGGTTATGCCAACAGGCAAAAAATCCGAAAAAGCGCAACAAAGTACAGAGAAAGTTAAAATAGAAAGGATGGACAGAGGCGATCGGGATCGAATGGACAGAATGGAGAGAGATAAGAATCACTTCGTTCCAAGGGGTGAACCATCTCGTCATGGGCGTGGTGGCGGTGGTAGCAGTTTCCGTGGAAGTCGGGGCGGGGGCAGTGCAGGAGCTGGAGGAGGTTCCAAACGGGTGGATACCTACGGCCCACCTGCCAAGTCTCCATTCGGAAATACCGACGAAGATACCAGAGATCCCAAAAAGGATTTAGATGACGATGATCACAAGAAGATCGGTGGTAAGGAGAAATCCGATGACTTGAAAAAAGCAGACAAGAGGAGAGATACAAGAAATAGGAGTGGTGGTAACAAACCCAAACAGGATGGTGACGTATCAGATAACTCGGATGTGGATGGCAGGAAGTCGAAGAACTCTCAACGAGGACCTGCTAGGGAGAGAGACTCAAGGGATGCGAGAGGCAGAGGTCAAGTAGATAAGCGGGGCTTTGGTGGACCACGGCCTACTTTGGATCGACCCAGAGCAGGTGCACCAATGAAGGACCCGAAGGAGGCCAAAGATATCAAAGATAAAGACAACACTCTATCCGCTGCTATTGTAGACATTACCCTCAAGGAAGTAGACGCCGATGAAGAGATCATTGAAGACGGCTTCCAGGAGGTGAAGGGCAAAAAGGCTGGGAAAGTGGACAAGAAACCAGATGATGTCCCAAGCATGAAGATTGACCGGAAAGTTGAGAAGAAACCAGATCCAAGGGGCAAGACGCAAGTCAGCAGTGGAAGTATTACGTCAGGGCAGATTTCACCGCAGCAACCTGCTGCTAGTATTCCATCTTTAATGGCAACTCCAATTAATCCACCCGCCAGCATGCAAACAAGCAAACCCGGTCCAGGCATGGAGCGCCAGGATCGTATGGATCGCGATCGTGACCGAAACAGGCAAAATAAATTGCCTCCTAGATTTGCCAAAGCTAAGGAGCACAATCGCATTCAGAAGATGCAACAAGGTGGTCCTGGTGCGGCTCCCGGAATCGTTAACAATCTTGATGATATGACGAAAGTTCCCATGTATGCTCTAAAAGATGGTATGATGAATAACGCTTGGGATAAACCACTCGCGGCGCAAATTCGCTTGGAGCAAGATCACTTGGTGGGCAATATTGATCCACTGGATCAATCCGCATTGCATCATGCCAGTGTTCCGGATGATAAAGCAGTCCTCGATGGGTCTAAACCACTGAACACGATTATATTCGAGAATACCAACTACAAGTCTGCGCCAGGATGTCCAAGGTCCTCGGTTAATAGTGGTCCTACAAGTGGACCTGTTGCAAACAATGGAAATAGAGACAAGAGGGATATTGATGGTTTAGGGTTTAATAAACCCAATATAAGTGAGCTATTGAGTAAAGTCGATAAGGTCGACTCCATCCAGATGCAGCTGTTCAATAAGGAAGATTCTGCTGATATGAAGCTGGACTTTTTGGAGTCGGATATTTCCTCACTGTCGTCAATCGTTGATGAGAAAGGCGCCAAGATGCCCACGTCTGGAATGGGTCGCTCTAGTGGCAATATTCTCACTGCAGACGCTCTAAATATGAAAATACAGTCTGTGAAAAAGGTCTGGGAGAACATACCGAATGTAATGCAGTGTGAACACCCCGAGCCCGACTTTGCATCCTTTGCACCAGAAGGTAATGTGGAGGACGCCGAGGGACATGGCCATAGTGCACATGGCTCGCATACCCATGGGCATGAATATCCGTCGGCGTCAGTAAGCGGATCCAATAGCACAACAAATGTGTGCAAAGTGAAGCCGACGCAGCAGGTTGCTGGAGGCGTTGGCCAAGTTGGACACCAACCCCATTCGATGGTCATGGGCCATACATTGTCTTCGCCTCCACCGATTCAACCAGTGATGGGTGGTTATACTCCCAGCCAACATATCAACTACCAGGCAGCTGCTGGCATAGGCAATAGTCATGGACAGTATGGCGGTATTCCTGCACCATCGCCGCCGACAGTGTTAAACTACTCGCAGCAGACGGGGTTGTATGCTCCATTCTTGGATACTGGACATCAGGGCAGGTCGCAGTTTTCACAGTATTCGTTTGGTTTAGGACAGACTGGTTCCAGTCCGTATTCGCAGTCTATGTATCATGCGCCACCCCCGCCAAACGTGCCGAATCCAGCCCAGGATATGTATTCAAGTATGAACAGCATGAATAGTTTCAGGATGCCTACGACAGGTCCATTTGGGCAGAATCAGCAGTTGAGTAATCCAACCACGGTGTTGATATCTTCTACGTCCAATTCGTTAATGTCTCCATCGGTGAAGCCCAGCGTGCAGCAGCATGGCCAACATGCTCAACAGCAGCAGATTAGTGCCATTGGTACTAAAGCTGGTGGTGTTGGACAAGCGTATCAGCAGTCTCAGCAGCAAGGTCAGCAGGTGTACATACCTTTTGACTATATGCAGAATGCTAACGTTATTCAACGGGGACCACCTGGGGGACCAGTGCAGAATAATGTCGTGGCCGGCGTTGGTCTTCAACAGAGTTCTTCGTTTTACTCTGGCTCTAACGCCCAGAGTGGGTACTTCCAAGGAAGTTCGACCATGCAAGGTCACCAGCACCAGACTGGGTTCAGTCTGCAGCAGAGTGTGTTCCCCACGCACAACCAATCGCACACGCAGAACTACCCTACTTACCCTACGCAAATGCAGCTGGCGGCAGCGGCCGCAATGTCATACCGCACGCCGGCCGGTATTCAACAGCAACAGCAGCAATACATGAAGAGTCAGCTGAGTGATCAGCAGGCACGGCAGCAGCTGAAGAGTCCTGGAAGTCAGCAGCAACAGGAGGTCTTATCATCTGTCTTCAATTCAGGGCCGCAGATTGCGTCGCCTAAATCCAGACAATTGAAACAGCAGCAACAGCCACCTCCACAACCGTCGCCAACGGCACACAACAAGTACATGTACGGTGGTGGCATGTCTCAGCAGGGACAGGGGCAAGGACAGGTAACTCAGGGTGAATGGCAGGAATTGGAAACAAAATCCAATACTAGCGTTGAATGTTGCAGACTAGGTATCCGGCGCCTATTCAGCGCCCGCCTGCGGGGAATTACAACATGAACAGTGGACCTGGGCAGGGCCAGGGTCCTGGTCAAAAAGCGCACCACCGCATGAACCAGTCGAACGCCAGGAGTGGTAACAGCGGCTGCGGTGGTAGCCGATACTATGGGTCCCAAGGTTGGTACAATTATTCTTCTTACCAGGCGAAGCACCGAGCAGGTTCTTATATTTTATTTTTCTGTGCTGTCTTATCTGTCGTGCGTGCTTTTGGTGTTATTTCAAGTAGCAGTGACTTATTCTCGGGGGGCTGTTGCAGGCAACATGAATACTCATCCCCAAGCGGACAAGGCAGACGACGCCGCATCCAAACTGGAACAGGCCGGCAGCGGCGCCAAGCAACAGCAGCAGCAGGTGCCCAGTGACGCAAAGGACGCCAAGGACGACAGCTGTGTTAAAGACTAGTTCTGTCGCGTTTCAATCGCTTAAGACTTAAGTACTACTGAACTAATGTGTTTGTAAATCCAATAAGATTTTATTTAATGCTATTTATTTCGATACCGAACTCGTCACAATGTTGTTATGGATTACATGTGATAAAAATTTGTATTACTCGTTCACTCTAAATTCGGTTGAGTTGCTCGGACTCGCCGCGGATAAATAATGTACTAGGTAAACCGTAGCGGAGAAGGTGTAACAATGTTTAATAATGTCTTGTAGCGCAATATGAAATCGTGTAGTATTTAAGTGCGTGGCGTATGTGAGCACGACGTGTGCTGACCGGACGGCGCGAAGAATTGGCGCAAGTTAAACGCCTTGTAGACTTTTTACACTGTGCGATCGTAGAGGTCTGGCTGGTGTCGCATTGCCCATTGTGTTTCATTTCTCATGCATTCTTAAGCCGCGGAGCATGATGGCATTCCCCTGCCCCCCACCCCCCGGTAATTAATTGTTGCTACCATGGAGGAAATATACGAACATTTCTAACATGTGCGCGTTTCAGCATGCAACATTTTGCATTCCGTTACAGGAATTTCTCCAGCCACTACGGAAAGGGACTGGGAAACGAGAGTAAACAACAGTTTATATATCATAACAATCTATTTAATTCAATTAATTTATAGCATAATGAGTATCAACAGTTGAAACAGTGAAATAAAATTAGATCACGTCGGATCCAAATGATGCGATCGACAAGTCAATAATATGAACAAGATTTCTTACCCTGCCGCTGTGCTACTTCAGCTTAATTTTGTGAAGCTTCAACTTAAAACCAAGTACCTCGGATAACACCCCCGATAAAGCGGAGAGGATCACAACCTTCGTTATGTTGTACAACACAGGATTGGCAGAAAGGCCTAGGATCTTAAATTGGGACTCCAATTCCTACAACACTAATAAATCAGTTGAAATCAACGAAGCAGTATTTTGCGCACCTTCAGCAAATCCGCCGCCAATTTCAACACATTATTCGCCACCATCAACTCCTCCTTCTTGTTAGGCTTTTGCTCAATCTGCAGATACAAATTAATCTGCTCTGTGATTAACACCGAGAGATTCCGATACTTCTTATTTATCTTCACCCCCAGTATCAGGAACCTCAGTACAAGACAGCCCAATCCTATAGCCCAACATAACACCTCAAGACTGTACTGTGAACTCAACACATAGCTCTCCTTCAAGGACTCCATACAAATAATCGACAACAATAGCAATGTCGCAATGAATGCAGTCGACACAATCACCTCCACGCTTCGCTGAGGTCCCCGCTTCCTTAAATAACTGCGGACGGACAGCCAGGTGATGATATTGCGGACTTTGTTGAGTCTGAAGTGAGGAAGGTCCGATTTCCTGGCCCTACGGGATGAGGTCAAGTGGGAGAAGAGTTTTGCATACAGGAAGCGTTGTTTAAAAGTGCGTTCCGCAACTGAGAGCAGAAAGAATAAGAAGAACCCGAGTGTGAAGCGTTGTAGGCACGCGGAAAAGAGGATGAAGCTTTCCCAGCGGTCCCCCAAGTGTGGAAGGTCAGTGATGTGTTGACTAAAGTGATTAAGATGAGAGAGGGTCACATTCCGAAGCATTTCTTGAGCTAGTTGCATTACAGTGAGTTGCAAGTCATCATCAATGGGGACGTCACTGACGAGGTGATTGCACCAACGACACAATAAAGGAAGCGTGGAGCAAATGGAGATAATTGCAATGCCCAGATAGAAGCAATCAGTGCTAGGAGGAGTGCTTTCTACTCTGGCGATGATAGCAGCGCTGATCTCCACGACCGAGAGATCTGCTTTCTTGATTTCCTTACGTGCCCATATGGTACAACTCACTGCAGGCAAAATTTGTAATATTTAGTTTATAGAGATTAAGATCTATACTTGCCTCTTCCTGAAGGGCCGCAATACGGACTTAAAATACTATTCGTAGGTGCGTCCATGTCATACTCGTCGTCGCAGAGTCCAGAACTGTAGCTGCAATCACTGCAGTCCTCACTATTCGTTGTGAGGCCCATTGGGACACCACTGGTTACGGTATCCGGCGAGGAGATGGTCTCGCACTCTCCTTCTTCATCGGTATCACATGTACTCTCGACTCTTTTACCTCTCATAGCACCTAAAGATTGAATCGATGGCATTGATGTTGGCATGGTTGGCACTCTCAACGTGATTGAGTTTTCACTCTCGCTGTCTTCGCCATTGTCCTCCACATTTCCATGCCCAGTGTTGTAGTTAATTTGCGGAGAATATTGAATGTCAGGGGCGGATTGTCTCCTCTGTAATGGAAGCGAGTGAACCCATTCATTGCAACGTATGCCGGAGTTTTTCTTCTTGGAGAATGAAGACAATGGCGGGAGTTTATGGAGATCACTGTCACTGGTGCCGTTGAGGGACTCAAAGCCGTCGTCATCAACGCGTTGTTTTCTTCGTCGTAATAAACTGGAAGGACAATCAGTTAATACCTAATTGTGGTAACGAGGAAGGAGAGTGTACCTATTCTCGTTAGTAATAATCTCATCTTTAAAGAAGACATTCTTCACTCTATCTCGAATCACCCGTGGATGTACCCCACTTAATTTGGATACTTTGCTGAGTTTCCTTTGCTTCTTTCGGTGTTTGACCCCCTTTTGCTCGAAACTATTTCCATTTGCGTGCGAAACTTCCGAACCTGGGTTGGTTGCGACAATTTGAGAGTGCACAAAGCTGAAGATCCAAAGCAGCATCATAGGAACGATCAGTTCAGAGGCTGGGATATTCTAAATGAGCATTCATATATTGTAATTCTTTGTACAATTTGCAATAAGATTAGTACCAAGTTAGTGGAGTATGACCAGATGCAGATATTCCCCAACTGTAGCAAGTACAACACCAGCAAGATATGAAAGATCTTGTTTGATGTCTGCCGCGTCCACCACTTGGCGTACAGGGGCAGGAACAAAATGCGCAGCACGGAGAGTCGGAAAACGGTATGAAATCCATGTTTTGGTTTTGCTTTAGTGAAACTGGAGCCTAAATCAAACAATTGATTTTTTTGTGCTCCAATTTTATTGAGTGCAAGTACACAAATGCCTGCTTTACCTCGAATTAAATCCAAGTCAATTAAGTCATGCTTGGGTGTTGCAGTCTTCAGCTGAATGTTACTCAGTCCATGGAGTATTCTCTGCTCGACAGTATTCTCCCATTGCTGCTTGTCATAAGTTCCTATCTTTTTCTGATACCTACTCATTGCAAAACTCATTAAAACATCACTAAATGTAAAAACTGGCTGATGGTTGTATGAAACAATTGAACTCTATGAAACTAACAAAATCAATAAACAAAACATACCAGTTAAGAGTGTCCTCAATACCCATTTATTCCAATGCACACTGGTTTAAAACAATATATTATCCGCTTTAAACTCATTAATGCTTTTCTAATTACCATTAATATGTTATCGTTTAATTATTGATGTGCGGAATGCAATGCTATAGCTACAGCTGATTCGGTCGTTCACTAAATGAGCGAAGGCAGCGAAGGTGTCACGGGCGCTGAAGCAAAGTGTTAAATGACTTGCATTAGTATCAAATTAACGCAGTTTATACGTAATTATTCACAATCAGTATGTATTGTCAGCATTTAGTATCCTCCATTATTGCTAGTAGTTGTATTTTTGTTTAAATTGGGCTGATGTTTGTTTTTGTGGTTGTCAACCTTTGGATGCGCTTGGGTTGGGCTAGGTTAGTTGCTTTCAAGCAATTTGACAACTGACTGCAGTCGTGTGTCGTCCTTCACGTCCTCAGTGCGTAGATTGGTCCTTGGTCCTTCAATTCCGTGATGATTTATTAAACTCCACTTTACTTACGAACCACGAATTATTTCAAGCAATAGCAAGCAGGGTAAGACTATCTCTACAGCACGTCGCAATAATTTACTCTCGTTGCACACATTGGAAAACTGAATGTAGTATTGTAACCTCAAACACGTTGCATTTTCAGTTGTGGAAAAATGTCGGGATCTTCTGCAGCTCACAAACATCGCTACAAGAACTCCACGCTTGACTCTGCTGAGCTACGGCGACGGCGTGAAGAAGAGGGCCTTCAGCTACGCAAACAGAAGCGAGAACAGCATCTCAACAAGAGAAGGAATGTGAATGTAGCACTGTTGCCTGAGGATCATGATGTGCAAGTTAGTTCTCTAATATGGTATAAGTGCTTTGAAGAGGTTTAAATTGATTGGTTGTAGGATGGAGAAATGTTGCCAGCAGCGGCGCCGGTTATCACGCCTGAAATGGTGCAGGATTTGTACAGTACTGATGTGCGAGATCAGCTGAATGCCACTGAAAAGTTTAGGAAGCTCCTGAGCAGGGAGCCTAATCCGCCAATTGACGAAGTGATTAACACGGGAATTGTACCGAAATTTGTTTCGTTTCTAAAGAGCTCTGCTAGTTCTGTCTTACAAGTATGTTGTGAGCATTGCAGAGCCAAAACTTGGTAATCATTGTTTTATTTGATGGAATCCTTTTTAGTTTGAAGCAGCATGGGCATTAACGAATATTGCTTCCGGTACGTCTCAGCAAACGCGGATGGTGATCGATGCCGGGGCAGTCCCAATCTTCATCCAACTCCTCACCGCCGAACATGAAGACGTGCGGGAGCAAGCCGTCTGGGCATTGGGAAACATCGCAGGTGATTCCCCGGAATGCCGCAACCATGTTCTCGAAGCTGGTATCCTCCCACCGCTTCTTTTGCTTCTCTCCAAGTCCTCAAAGCTGACTATGACCCGCAACGCCGTGTGGGCACTCTCAAATCTCTGTCGCGGTAAAAACCCCCCGCCAGACTTCAGCAAAGTCAGCCTTGCTTTGGCTGTCCTGGCACGTCTTTTGTTCCACAGCGACGCAGACGTCCTGTCTGACGCGTGTTGGGCTCTTAGTTATCTCAGCGACGGGCCCAATGATAAAATCCAGGCTGTAATTGATGCTGGAGTGTGTCGTCGGCTGGTCGAGCTGTTAATGCATGCGCAGCCCCATGTGGTATCGGCTGCATTACGCGCAGTAGGCAACATTGTCACCGGCGACGATGTCCAAACCCAGATTATCCTCAATTGCGGCGCATTGCCTTGTCTGTACCAACTTCTAGGTTGTGCCAAGGAGTCAGTGAAGAAGGAGGCGTGTTGGACGTTGAGTAATATCACGGCGGGGAATAGACAGCAAATTCAAGCAGTACTAGATGCAGGCATTGGGCCATTGCTCATAGAACTGATGAGCAAGGCGGATTTCAAGACTAGGAAAGAGGCGGCGTGGGCGATTACCAACGCAACGAGTGGAGGCACACCGGACCAGATACGGTATCTGGTTGGGGAAGGGTGCGTGAAACCCTTGTGTGAGTTGCTGACTGTTATGGACATCAAGATCGTGCAGGTCGCGCTCAATGGCCTGGAGAATATACTCAGGTTGGGGGATCAGGATGCAAGGAATCAGCAAACGGGGGTTAATAAGTATGCTGTGATGGTGGAGGAGTGCTATGGTGAGTCGCTCTCATTGACAGACCACCGACACCTTTTGAATTTTATTGTTTATTGTCTTCCTCTTGCAGGTCTTGACAAAATAGAATTCTTGCAAGCGCATGAAAACATGGAGATTTACCAGAAGGCGTATGACATAATCGAACACTTCTTCGGTGTCGAAGGTGAAGATGGACGGGTAGCTCCCTCCGTAGATGCTGCTCAGCAGCAGTACAACTTCAGTCCGGACCAGTCGGTGCCGATGGGCGGTTTCCAATTTTAGTGTTAACCCACGTGGTGTTATCCCTCTAGGTAAATGACTTTTCAATCACTCACTTAACGATTTCACGTTGACAAATTATATAAATTACTTTGAGGAAGCGATTTAATTATATGCTTGTATAGTGTTTTCTGTTTTTCAAACAAACCTCTACAAGAATCAACAAGATAACCAATCGAGCAATGATCGATTAATATATTGTAATTATGTGCATAACATACACTCTTTTGTTTATAGTTTGTATGATAAGTTAATAAACTGTTAATAATTCGAGCCAGTGCGGATACGTTTTATATAAAAAAATAAATAATAACAATGATAAGAAAACAAGCACTAACAAAATAAAACAATTGACTAAGGGACGCTCCGCGTGTCGAGGGAAGGGTCGCGCTGCAGCAGCTCAGCTTCAGAAATAGGGATCAAAGGTGGCATAGCCGCTATAACTCCCTTCGCGCTCGTAGTATCCACCTGTGCAGCAATAATGAAATAAATACTTGGTTTAAGTGCCAATCTGGGCAATTAACAGTAACAAAAGAGACGATGTCCAACAAGTCGTGTGTCATTAGTCAAGGTGTTGTGGTCAAATGAAGCGAATTGAGCGGAACACGTCAAGGTTAGGCGATCTCTTGTGAGTTTTCTTGCTAGTACGTGATTCTACCTCGTCCGGGACATGTATTAAGAATGTGGGGAAATCTTGAGATGCGGATGTTTCTATAGGGTCTTCCTGCGTAGGCCTGGGAGGTTCAAAAGTAGGTGATGTGGGTCTCCTTTCTCTTTTCGGAGATGTATTTACTGCTTTATGCCTTATTTTCTTACTTTCCGTTGCACTCTGTATAATTTCGTACTGCTCACCTTGGGCTAGCAATGTGTTCAAGTCAACCACACCTCTTTCAACTATAGGGCCATCATTCTTTATATGTTGGGGGAGATCAAGTGGGAGATTATGTAGGATTGGATTATTTCCTACATTTTGTTGTGGGCCTGGTATGGTTTCATATTGGCCAATGTTTCCTAGAAGTATGGGGAGGTCGGGTATTGGTTGGGATGACGCTAGGTCAAGGATGACAGGTGTACTATGTGGGTTAGGTAGGAGTAATTGCTGCGGGGATTCTTGCTGGTATCCAAATGGGGCGTATGAATATCCCAATTGTGTCCTTGTCTCTGCAGAAGATTTCTGTGTTGGTGGTGTTACAAAAATCTGTTCTGTAATAGCAACAACCTCATTCTTCTCTGCTTCAGCTTCATGCCCAGTTGAAGTACTGGTAATGACCTTAGGCGCTTGTGCATTAATTTGATTGACCTTCTCGTTGTCCTTAATCGCCTGCAAGTATTTCAGAAGCGCCTCTACATCAGCTGGCTTTTGATTTTTTTTTCCATCATTTGTTTTTTGTTTCGGGTGGTTGAACTGAGTATGATCCACATACAAAATGGCATTCTGCCCATCTTGTACACCTCTTAGATTAGTGTTCTTGTGTATGATGGGTTTAGCTGTTGGTTTTGCTCCACCCGAGGAGTAAAATACCGAGTTGATTAGATTTTTCATTTGGGGCATGATTCCATCTGATAGTGGGCGGAACGCAGGAGCGCGTTGGGATTCCTGTGCATCTGCTTGCTCCTCTTCTGGAGACTGCGCATGCGGCTGTTGGTCTGTGTAGGCCGTGTGTGGGGCGTAGTCATGGTCGTGGGTAGGTATTTTGCGTAGTATTATGAGTCCGTCGTGTGGTGCGCCGGCTGGTTGTCCGGCCGGTGGCCCAGCTTTGCCTGGGTGTATCAAGCGAGGGGTTTATGTACATTTTATAGACAATATTTACAACGTGGTCAATATATTCATATAATTTATAAGTTATTTGCTTGTTGGTAAGCACTGAAAATGTTGGTATACCCATGTAGGGTTTGGAAGCACATGTTTGAAACAGAGGTGCGGTGGGAATTTTGATTGGTTAGGTTAAACAGCCGTCTACACTCGTGCTGCACACCGCAACGCCAATTAGCTACCTTAAAACCCATTAATTGCTAGCGTGAGCCCAAAAATCCTAGATTTGAAGCCCCCATAATTCAGCTTTCCCGCCCGTTACACCTACTTCCAACTCCCTCTTAAGTTCTCAACTAGTGCACTTTAAAACCCTCTCGGCGCATTCCCCAATTACCTTTCCAAGTGCGAAACCCCATTCTGTTCCCAACAATCGGGTTAAACATGTCTCGCGGTGGGTTATGGTTCAGGCGTACATGGTTAATATGCATCCTTGCATGAAATGTGTGTAATTTCACTTATGTCGTGCGTGGAAAGTAAACACCGAGGTTTCGCTTTTTGCACACCTGGGGCACAAAAACGTCATCAAGCGTATTAAGTCAAACGAGAGTCGAAAGACGGTCGTAAAGTACAGTGTCAACCACATTTAGCGGTACTTATGTCAGTCACAAAACACACAATGCCAACAGAGACAGGAGGAAATTACAAACACAGAAATGTGTTGAAATGTGAAGTGATGACTTACCATCGTACACCGAGTTATGATAGTAACCCCCACCACTCGGATGCTCATAGGCACCTGGAGCGGAAGGACCCGAATGGACAGTTGGGGCGGAATAACCATAACCTAGTTCAGATACGCTTTATGTTGGGAAATTTGAGCTAGATGTATTTCATGATACCTGGTCCTTCATGGATCACACCTTCATCATGATCATGCGTTTCGTGTGACTCTGGCACGAAGTGGAATGCGGAAAGTGCGATGTTCTTTCCAAGAGAAGAGAGAGCTTCACCACCTCCTCGGATTAACTTCCCTTTGGCGCTGAGTAAGTGGCCACCTCCTTTCAAGAGCTGACCTTTGATGGCGATCACTCCACCTTTGATAGCTTTGACTGCTTGCAGCAGAGTGTAGAGTACGGACTTCTTCACGTCGAATAAATCAAAAGGTTTCTAGGATCAAACCGTCATAAATATGCTAACTAACAATGCACGCAAACACCTCCAAAATGAGCCGAATTGGGGATAAAAGCGTGGAAACATTTTTAATACCTCATGATAATCATGCCCCACGTGTGGGCCGTGTGGGCCGTGTGGAACATGATGCACTGGATGCGGAGCATACGGATAGTAATGCCCATGTTCCACGGGTTCATGATGATAATGATGATGGCCACTGCTAGATTTACTAAAGTAAGCACTAGCTCCTGCGGAACTTTTAGCAAATTGGCTGATTTTCGATTTGATTCCATGAGCAATGGACTTCTTGATGTGCTTCAGGATGTCTCCGCTTCCGGATGCAGACCCATAGGATGTTCGCTTCTCTCTGGCAGCTTCCTTCTCCAGAAAAGCGATGGCTCGTTGGTCGGAGGAGTCCAAGGGGCCAGGAAGGCCGCGCTGAGAGGATTTAAACGGTGGGGAGGCGGCCGTAGGTGTTGCGGAGAGGAAAATTATGGGGAGTATCAAGGTGAGGAAGAAGGGAAAGTGTTGTAGCTGAAATAATGATGAAACAAAGGTCGCTTTCTTCTCATACGCAAGATGTGATGAAGAAATTCAAATTCCAACTTGAGATCCAAGTCGTGAGAGATGAAAGTGAATCGAATTACCAATATTTGAAACTAAATAATTACCTTCATTTCGGTGGACGCTGCTATCTGCTTGCAATAATTTCACCGCATTCAGCAACTAAATGTCTCTGTCTCAAGTTAATAGGTGTGAAAATGTATACATTCCCTGTCAATTGCCATTTAATTGGATTTCACCTTCAATTTCATCCAATCTCGATGCAATTACACTTGAATTTAATGGGCTTAATCGGTACTTAAGTAAGTTTTGAAAGTGTGGTCACTTTAGATGAGTACTCCGTCTGGGGTCTGCTATGATGCCACTCGCTAATGTACTTAATACACTACTTTTCAAACGCTTTTTGAGATGTTTGGTTGGATTAGGTTTTAGACACTCGCGATGGTTTCTTTCCCGCGGTGCGCACGCTTCTGGCACACTTTGGATCGCCGCGAAAACTTTTATACATTCACCTTGCATTCGACGCCTTCACCTTCCTCGCCTCCATCGACAGCGTCGACAACTTCTCCGACTTGTTCTTCACTTTCTTCCCGACACTCCCACTTGCTAAGCTTGTATCAGTAATACAGCGAAGTACTCTGAAAAGCACAAAAAATGCCTAATTCGCTGATTGCTTCGTCTGCGTTTTATATGCCTTATTAAAGCAAAGCTACTTAGTAATTTCTCTTTTCGTGTGTTTCATTAATTGCTGCATCAGTGCACTGGGTTTGCATGTTTTACTTGTTTGCATGCGCTGAAGAGTTCGCTACGTAACGCAGGAACTGCACCAATTGCAGGACTTGGAGGGTGGCGACAGAAGAAAACAACTAATCACAACTTGCACAAATGAGTGCATTGTGAATGGAAATTTCAATATTTTTGTGTTTCTGCATTTCCTGCATAATGCGCTCGCATTTGCAGTGGCCTAAGGCACGACGATTGCAGACAGGGCTTGGAAGTTGAAGGAGGTGACTGCTGATGGCGTGTAGCACGCGACATTTAGCCAATTGCCGGTTTGTACATCATAAATGACAATAACTGAGTAATGAATATTGGCACATACTTACGGAGTAGGTTAAATGTGTGCTGAGGAGCGAAGAAAGTAATAAAAATATTTTGCAATGTTCCCGTAAGTATTTTCCTTCTTTCTTTCTTTCTTTCTTTCTTTCTTTCTTTCTTTCTTTCTTTCTTTCCATGCATAGTGATTTAAAGATCAAATTTCAGACACTTGCCGTCGTGTGGAATTGAATGAAACTCGACTCTACGTATGCGAAGTGTAAATGTAACAGTTATTCGTTGATGATGGACAGAAAAAAAGTGAAAGAGGTTCGCTTGCTCAGCACCCAAAATTATACTTAAGCCACTAGGAAACGAGGGCAGAATATTCGGCGATCGGGATTAATCACAATCTTTAATCCTCATCAACAACACAAACAAATGACGAGAGTTGAAACATTGAAGAAAGCGGGAGAATCGAAAAAAGCAAAGAACCGAAACGCTTACAACACCCATGTCAGATTAGTGACGTGACTTTAATTTGTGTTCTTACGGTTTTTGTTTTTCTTCACACACGAATTCCTTGCCACTCATCTTGGTCTACAAATTTCGGGCAACACAAGGTGAGGTTCATAAATGCGATGAAGTAGGTTATTCAATATTTAATCGATGATTTATTTCATTGTTCCAGCCTTTTTCGTTGATGTCTATTTTCCGGACTTGGTGTGGTTTCCTTTTGAATCCTTAATTGTGCGAAATTGAGAGATGCCTAAGAGTTAAGGTCGAGAAGAAATGAGTCATGCTTATTATAAAATTTGAGCCTTTAATTGAAACTTTATAGACAATCTATAGCTATTAATTTGATTCCAACGAGACGAAGAGGGGAAATAACCCATATTTAGTGTCCATATTCGGAATATAGAAACAATCATCAACAAATAATTACCCTCAAGTGAATTTTATTTGAAATCGTTTAGAATTTCAGATCCAAGTACTTTCTCTTAAAGTTCAAGTACATTGTTAATGACTTTGCAGTCAGTGATTTATTACAAATTTCCTTTAGATCTTGCGCCGTAGGTAGGTTTTCCCTTCTTCGCGCAGGATCCTTACTTGCTGAAACAGTGGAATCACGACGCTCACGATCACAACGACATCGTCCTCCTTGCGAGACGAATAAATTCAATTAAACGATGCTGCAGCGGTCTCGATAAGAATGCAAGTGTCAACACGTTGCAATAAATTGTTGCAGAGGAGAAGATGCAACTTTCTCGCATCTCAGCCAAGTAGAAAAGTGACTTAAGCCAATTGCTTGACACTAACCTCTCTACATTCTCATGCGCCTCATTTCGCCTCAATCGGCCGCATCTTAAGATCAGTTTTGTTTACATTCGTGCGTGCCACACGTTGTGCATCAATAAAGTGCTATCAAGGTGGAATT
Source organism: Ecitoglossa quadriceps (assembly GCA_027574925.1). Classification (NCBI taxonomy): domain Eukaryota; kingdom Metazoa; phylum Arthropoda; class Insecta; order Coleoptera; family Staphylinidae; genus Ecitoglossa; species Ecitoglossa quadriceps. Next base: position 1,001,145 of record JAODGC010000012.1, on the reverse strand, counting down.
TACATCAATTGCGAAGTGCAATAAACAATAAGGTATCCGGCAAAGGTAAGCGTACTCATTAGGAATTGGTATCCGATCAATTTCATGGATTCATGGAAACAATTCAAAGTGTTCCAAGTTACGATGGAACACTTTTCGCTGTGCTGATTACGATGGGCTCCCAAAGTAGACAACCCACACTACACGAATGAGAAATGATTCAAATTCAATTGTTGTAGTACGGTTTATTAATTAGTCAAATGAGATTGTTACTCTTCGGTTACTTTAAGACTACACACACAACAACATGGGACGTCGAAGACATCCAGGAAAACAGTGCCATTCCGAAAGGTGGCCAGTCGCTGTCGGGTGTACTTCTGCTTGCAGTATGACTTGCGTGTGTCTGGGAAACCTTGGGAATGTTGACATGTTGCCTTCTCCCTATTTCGCATCAAGTTGTTACAATGTTTATTTTCATTGCTGCCATTGGATGTCACTTACGCGCATTGCTCAATGTAAATGTGCTGCTTTCCTTCCTCTTCTGTTTGCAAAATAGACCTCATTGCATTGGTAACATCTCTAGCAAGTTTGGGAGCAATTGTCTTCACATTAGTAGTGCACAATTCGTACTCCTCATTGCGAGGCTCCGGTCCTATTCGCTGGGTTAGTTCCGGGGTCTCGTCGGCGCTTTTCGGATTGGTGAAGTACTCCTTGAGTAGCGGATTGTTGGCGATGAGGTTGTTGACATCTTCCTGGGGGTAGTTGGAAGCTGTTTCGCAGAAACCAGCGAGGCAGTCGTCAGCAGTGGCAGTTTCCGCGTTGAATCTGGGTGCGATTTGAAAGCCGGGGAAGTGGACACGGTCTTTGTCAACTGCTGCGAGCTGGAAGTAGGACAGAGAGTTTGACGCTTGGGTAATAGCTGAGTTAATTGGACATATTTGGGTTTGGTACAGACGAGTGGGATGTGCACTTTCTTTGTTTAGCTAAAAGGGGGCGCAGTGGCGGATGTGGCAGTGATTTGGTTAAACGCTAATAACTTTATAACACATACCATCAGATCAATTAATTACATCTTAAATGAAGGCCTGATAAATACTCTATTTAGTGAGGACAACATGAAATTATTTGTGATAATAGGGATAGCTAAAATATTGATGCCAAAGTTGCACTATGCAGCCACTTAGGTTCAAGTTGAATTGAATCCAATTACTTTGCTTAAGTCATAAGTGAATTATTTGCAGGACTATTGACACCAAGCCAGTCTTAAATTAAAGAAGATCTCTTCTACTTTCATTATCAATCAAGCAAATTAAAATGATAATGTTTAACAAAGTACAACAAAGTTCTAAGTGAGACAATGCAAAGTTTTGTTAAGAAGATGCGTCCTAACTTTGCAACTGATTAAATTAATTCAATCAATTACACAGCAAAACTGACCTAACCAATACCAAACAATAACAAACTATGCAATACCAATTAAACGGCGAACTTACACTCATCTGTGTCACCACCACAAGAACACCAATGTTTGATAGGCCCAACATGGTTACTAAGTAGCTCGGTATTCGGTGAATCACTCAGACAATTAGTGTTTATCACGCACTCTAATACATCCAATCGCCACTAGCTGAGTATTGTTAATTGTCTGCTGATTTTGTAGACAATCCAGTTCGCCGGAATCGAGGTGTTTTGATCTGATTTTTTTCTACTATTGCAAATGTTACAATGTCAAGGTCGTGCTGTCAAAGCGCGGATGCTGGTGAATAACGCGTGACACTCGGTGCTCGGACTGCGCGAACGTACTGGACTTAAGTCGCGCAATCACTGCCCACCAAGTGCGCGCGCGATTCGTTTAAATAGCGCACATTAAGCGCATTGATAACGCGTGATAAGCGTTGTAATCGCCGGCGGCGGTCAGCGATTACGCACTGCTGGCTGCATTTACGTCCGCGCCTGGTTTCCGCAGTGAGATCAGCTCCGATTTCCCTTGATTTCCACATTTCCCTGAAGACCTATGACTTGAATTCGAACCCAATGGCATTCTTTTCTTCTTGTAGGTTCCTGCCATGCTTCTAGCTTAGGCCATTTCGAGGCATTTGGGAAGTGGGTTATTGGCGCCACGAAACTGGTCAATCAAGTCACCTGCTAATTACACGCCAGGCACCCGATGTGACTTCAGTCACTCTGTCGCTCGAATGGCAGCGACGCACCGTAAGCAGCGTCAGCAACGTCGCAAGAAGAGACAATTGACTTGAGGCAATCAACATTCGGGAATTGACTGTCGAAGGTGTTTTGGAGGTGCATATTGCGCATGCGAAGTACGTTGGTGTGGAGATTTCAGGTGCTTGCAGGTGAGAGCAGTCGGGAATGTGCGGTGGTTTGATGTGATTGACCAAGTGATTGCGCATTCTGCGTCGGAATTGCAGTGATCTGTTGCCGGTGTTTATGCGAGAGATTGCTAGTGACTTAAGCTATGTGAAAGTGGACATTCCGTGAGTTGAAACGATGCGCATACATTGGTGGCAGACAGGAAACCGGAAGCTGACGATTGCGCTCTTGGTGGTGACTTTAACGGTGAGTCTTGCTTGATCTTTATGGACGATTGTTACGTGGGACCAGCATCGTGTTTCATCTCCGCATTAGCATACAATCGATTTTCTTTCCCGGAAAACTTATCTACGGGATTTTCGCATTTTATTTTCTAATTTATCTTGCACGACCTAATGCTTTAATGCGGAATTGCATTTACGTTTTAAAGTAAGATAATTCTTCACTTCAACATTGAAATTTCCCAAGGTTTGAGCAGTTCGTAATTGTGCAATAGGTAATTACACCGGTTAGTTCGTGAATCAAGTGAAAACACGCAATGATTTAATGCTCTGCGGTGGTTTTCCAAGGTGAAACCGCGCGAAACGCGGAATTGCATTACGTAATCTCACACTAATACAAGATATATTTTGTTTTCCATCGTGGATTGGGCATTTTTAGGTATTTCACAGTAAAGTTAGTGTTAAATTAAAGAGCGGCATGTATATTTTACCATAGCGTTTATTTGCTTGAGTTGGTCGTGCGTATTAGAAAGCTGTATAACAGAGTTTAAACAGTTTCCCGCATTTCTTGCGTCAATAAAAGTGTTGCACCTGGAGTCTGTCTCTAACTTGTAATAGCATTCGAATAATTAACCAACTTTTGGCAGATTTTGACAGTAGTGGAACCTCGTCCACACAACGCCACCCAGGCTAACATCGCCGTCCACAAATCGCCAACACCTAATTCATCCCAACTCTTCAAACCCATCGCGCACAACGAAACGCTAGCTTCCTCCTCATCGCAGTCCTCGTCATCTGCCGAACGCACACGTATTCTAACCTACCCTCGCCGCCCTCAGTCTAACGAAGACGACTACCAGCCGGATATAGTCTTCCCTGACTCGCTGGAGTCCTTCTCATCTTCGTCCGGCCATGTGTCTTTCGAACCAGCTACCATGCGGTTGGATGTTGCCCCGGAATGTGCGACTGGATCCGCGACCACAACTTTCTGCGAGGAAGTCACGACATATCCCTATAAACTGTTGAGGGATGTTTTGAATAGGAGCAAAGGGAAAGCAGCGGACTCGGCCCTATTTGGAGCTGATGAGCTACCAGATGAGATTGCGCAGCGGATTGGTGAAACAGAAGAGAATTATATTTGTGGGGCGGTTGATAAGACTGTGTTTCCGAAGGCCGGAAAGACTAAGAACAACAAGTGGAAATTTATTATTAACCAAGGCACCAAGGATGGATACGTGCAAGGTGTGCGCGTCGAGTTGTGCGTGCAGTGAGTTGAAGAATTTGAGGTTTCTAAGTGGGCGCTAATCCAATTACTTGAGGGCATTGTTTTATATATTTAGTCGGGAATGGCGGAGGGGGGGAGGGGTGCTTATCTATTTTAGGTTGCTTACTCCGCGTGTGCGCAGTGACAAATAGCTAGGTGGCCAAGAGCAATCGCCATCACTAATAGACCCACATTTTTCAGAACTGGTAAACCATGTGACCTCTTCGGCAACCAACCAAATGGGTATGTCACCTCGTGCAAGCAGAAATACATCTACAGGAAAATGATGTCTCTCTCGGATGGTGGGCAGCCCATTCCCGACACGTTCCTGATGCCCTCAGCTTGCTGCTGCGCTTATAAACGCGACAATCGGTTCTTAGCTCGATTTGGGGAACCAGGCGTAACTCCCATTAGATAATTAATATATTTAATCGAATGTGTATCGATTTTTTGTACTTGCGATACGACTTAACAATAATCATGATGGATTAAAATTAAATTTGATCAGTTTACGGCGATAGGTTGCAAACTTAGTCGAAGCCCAGTCCACTCGCCAATGACATGCTGTTTGTGCGCCCACTGCGTTTGGATCATGTTCAGTAATTGACTCAAGTGCATTCACTAATTGAGTTACTGCAATAGCAACTTTCAAACAAACACTAGGCCTATTTGTCTACATTTGGTTTACATTCGGTTTTGTGCTAACCCGCCATGAATACTCTCAGTTGGCATTTTATGTCCGCTCAAGTGCTTTGTTAGTTGCAGCCGAATGCGAGGCATTTGTCAGTGATGAACGGACGGAAATAGCAAGAAAAACAATCGCTGCTGAAATAGAATCTGCTTGTTTATGCTTTATTCAAACTTCCCTCGATTTGAATTGTCTGGAGCGCGCAGCAGCCGTAGGCCGCGAGCAGCCAGCGGAGAGAGTGGTGGAAAGCTGAGGAAAAGCGTGGAGACCACCAGTCAGCGTGCGAGTTTTCAACGGAAAACAGCGTCAGGAAAATTGTGCCAGATATGTACTATAGTGATCAGCTTCAATGCGAGATAACTAATTCATGTAATGTGGAAAACGTGAGACAAACTCGCACAAGTGAATTGCATTTGATTAATTCCCACGTGGAAATGCAAGAGGTAGATGTTATTAATAAAATTGTGGAAAGTTTGGACATTTGTGGTACAAATGAAGAAGATCTAATGGAAAACAAGTAATAGGTTTGGCTAACTTATGTCAAACGTTTTGGGAAACAGAAATTCGTATTACTTTGTTTACAGTTTTCCGGGTAATGCCGAGGAAACACTTGGATTTTAGATATTTGGGAAACTATTAAGCGCGGAAGCTTGAACTTGACAGAATTTACCAACCAACGAGGAATCTTGTGTATAAACTTAAAGTTATTTATATACAAGTTTCGGCGACAATTAATAAAATCAATTAATCTCACGTAAACTATGTTGCGCCAAATGCATAAGTTACTAATTTGATGAATTCCAATTAACATTAAACGATGGCCTACATATTTTTCTCAAACACAACAATCCTTCCCAACCTGGTACTTAACACCACCCTTACTTTCCCCTCTGCAAATTTAAATTTTTCCACCAATGGCACCCATTTCGTTAATTTCTCCTCGATTGATTGCACTCCCATCTCACCCTTTCAATCCGCTCTGCATCGGAGTGCCATCTACTTGGTATACCTCACCATGTTCACCATCTCCGTTATTGGCAATGGCTGCGTTTGTTATGTGATAATTGCCACCCCCAGGATGCGCACTGTAACCAACTACTTCATCGCCAACCTGGCCGTGGGCGAGATGCTGATCACTCTACTTTGCGTGCCCTTCACTGCTATCTCGCAAATCCAACAGTATTGGCCCTTCTACAACGCGTTGTGCCCGACTTCCGCAATGGCCCAAGCAGTATCCGTCTTAGTCAGTGCGTACACATTGGTTGCAATCAGCATAGACAGGTATATTGCAATTATGTGGCCATTGCAGCCTAGAATGGGGAAGAAGGCGGCGGGTGCAGTTATTTTAGGCGTATGGATATGCGCTAGTGTTACAGTGATGCCAATTGGGGTGGTAACCAGAGCGTTGCAACCGCGAGATCACTACGAAGTGTGTGACCTGTGAGTGGCCCTTAAGTTTACTTGAGTAATTTATGAAGCGCTTTTGTCGATTGAGTAGTAAATTTAAGCATTACCAATCTACTCCATCCAGGTACATGTGCATGGAAGACTGGAGTGACTTGGGGGCGGCGTACGCCAACATCTTTACGCGCACTTTGCTCATGCTGCAATATGTGTTGCCTGTATCGGTGCTCGTCTTTACTTATAGCAGCATTGGGGTGGTGATTTGGTGTCATCGCATCCCAGGGGAGGCAGAGGACGGTCGGGACTTGCGGATTGCAAGATCGAAAAGAAAGGTGACGATTTGCTTTAGTCTTTAAAACGAGTTGAAGTCGATTTAAACTGGCGTGATTTGTGTGACGCAAGTGGCAAATGACGGGAAATCGGCGGAAACTGATAGAAATTGATTGGTTTCAGATGATTAAAATGATGGTTGCGGTTGTTTTAGTATATACCATATGTTGGTTACCATTGAATATTTATCTTGTAAGTTTAATTGTTAATGGTTTGTGCAATTTCCTTTCAAACGGTGTCTAAGAAGCTTTAGTAATTAATGGACCATCTTTGTGTTGCAAACGTGATTCACAGTTGATGCATGAAATGGGTGTAGTTTTCTCGCACGAAGAAAACATCTGGCTCGGCAGTCACCTCCTCGCTATGTCCCACCCCTGCTACAACCCTGTAATCTACTGCTACATGAACACGCGCTTTCGTCAAGGTTTTGCCCACATATTTTGGGGCCGTTGCAGAAGTGGTGGCGGCATCAATGGCAGCAGAATGCGGCTTAATCAGCGCACCATTCCACTCACAAGTAAGTCACCCTACGCTGAGTGGGTTGTGAATTAACCATTCTCAACTCATCTGTAAGCCATAGTTTATAACACAGCGTGCCATTAACATCATAGATTATGAATTAGTATTGATTTTGTTCCGTTCCATACATAAAATATCATCATTGGAAAAAGTGTGTTGCACTCATGCAAACTTTCATTTGTTTGGGCTTAATCGAAAGGCGCAGGCGAGATGGGCAGCACCGTTCTGCGTCGCAACAACACCTGTACGATGTACATCAGTACGAAACGGCGGAATGGCAGTGGGGGCGCTGTGGGGGTGGCAACAAAGTCACCTGGAACACGCAAAGCTCATCATTATGCACGAAGTCACATTATGGAAAACCCAATCTAAAGTAATTGTTATTCGTGAGATGGAATACGCACAATTGTGGGTGGGAAACCAGATTAAATTTCTTTTAATAGCATTAAAGTATTTATACATTACACTCTTGCAACATGTCTGAAAAGAACATGTCAATTCTTGGAAATTACTTAGTTTTGCTTTACATTTTCAAGTTTCTTATTTAAATCAGCAATTAAATTGGAGATTGTGTAGTAAGGAAACAGAGTCATTCGTTAAAAAAAATTGAAAACCGAAACAGTTGAATGTTGATGATATAAACTTGATATTATTATATTGTTACGACTAGCCACTAAATGACCAACTAACTTGATTAAAGTGAATTGAGATCAGTGGCAAATGATTTATCTTAGCAAGAAGCACTAAAGCATTATGGGCAGGTGGTCAAGGTCTGTTTCATGCTTAGAAATTGCTCTTGAAGGGAATCACTTCCTCACTTCACTCATGACACTACCAGACACGTGCCTTAAGTAATAGTTAAGTAATAGTTGTTGTTGTTGTTGTTGCTGTTGTGCTTTCACCTGCTCAGGTTTTTTTTTCACTTCTTGCAGACAAGACAAGTGAACAATGCATGAATTTGTACAGTTTTACCTCGGTCACTCGGTGCAAAATGCTGGTAGAGAAATGGTCTGAACATCTGCACATATTTGGCACATGGTGCTCTGCCCATGATGGTGGATTTAGTTGCGAATGCAGCAGCTTGATACCAGCATCGATTTAATTGCGTCAAGGTGCGTCCAGAGAGTGGATGAAAACAACTGCAGAAGAAATTGTATTTGGCCACAATTCGCATTGTGTTTGTCCCTAGTTTTTTTTCCGATAACCCTGATTTTTTGTGGCCCACTGCAATAAATTTGCATTCTTCACAGTTGATTTTCCTTCTTGGGTAGATGTTTTTTGTTTTACGCTGATAAATCACAAACGAACTTGAATGTGTTTACCTGAGGCGTAATCGAGGTAAGTGATGTAGAAGAGTGAAGAACAGAGGCTGCCCTTCTTAGCAAGCCAACAATGGGTTAGCAAAATGTCGATGGCTGTGAAGGATGCCGACATGATAGTAAGGAATGCAATGCACTAGTATATCGTGAGATGGGAAAAAGAGGAAGGAAGTATCCTGGGGATTTTAGTTTTTGATACAGTAGGAACAGAAGAAATCGATTGAGAATTTAACATTCAATTCTGTCAATTACATTGAACTGCAATAAATCGATAACGAGTGAACAACATCACAAGCAATAATGTAAACAAGTACAGCTGACAAACTCTTGTAATTCCATCTCGTCACATACATTTTTCTCCACCGAATCAACACTCTCCAATGCTTTGCATTCCTCATTTCACTTTACGTATCCTTCCTCTCTTCATGGGGCCACCGTGCATCGTCATCATCCAACCTTGATGCTGCTCGTTGTGCAGCCGGGCCCACATCATCATTATCAGCATCATTATGCTCGCAATTGTTGCCGTACATATTTCCTCCGCAGCTATTGCGGTGATCGACGCATTTTAATACGGATTTAATGCGCATCCTAAGGGGGTTGAGGGCGGTTGAATGCACACGTTGCACTCGCAATTGATGGAATTGTTCAAGCATGCCGCACTCGAGGCATTGATGGGATTGAAGTGCGCGCCGTGTTTGGATGTTGTGCTGTTGTGCGCCGCCGGGTGGTGCATACTCCAAGGGCTGTTTACAGCTAAGGGTGCTTCATTAGACAAGCATGTTGGCACGCGTATGTTGGTGCAGATTAAACGAAATGAAATACGCCTACTGTGAAAGTACTTTGATGGAATGTGTGTCTATTGACAGAGCTTTAATGTGGGAATGACAATGTGTACGGTGAATAACTGAAGGATTATTGACTAGAATTGTTCAAATTTGAATTATAAATGGACATACAGTCGCCTGAAATGTGCGTATGTTAATTAAGTGCGTTTCCTTTAAACATTCCACCTTGACAGCTTTGCAAGTAATGGAAACATCCAGCAAACTTCCAAAAAAACATATAATTTACTGAAGTTCCACAATACCCACTCTTATTGCCAACCCCCTAATTTGCATTCCATTTAATTTGTTTTCCATGTTCCATTCTCAAGTTTTGCTTCCTCTCCATTTTCATTCTCGTG